>JAQGCS010001893.1:0-11877 GCA_034702105.1 Fuscozetes fuscipes | reverse complement strand
TATAGGGGGTAGTTTTTGAAAATTTTTCTAGGGGGTGGCTAGGGGGGTAGTTTTTTGAATTTGCCGCCAAAAAAACCAAAAAAATTTGCCGCCTCGCTTCGCTCGGCGAAAAAACTCAAAGGGGGGACCAAGGTACAAAATTTTGCCGCCTCGCTTCGCTCGGCGGAAAACACAGAGACGTAAGGTCAAAATGCGAGCGAGGGGGGGGGGTATATCTGTAATGTTAAATTTTTCAAAATTCTAGGGGGGTGGTAAAGCCAAAATTTTCTACTCTTGGGGGTAGTAAGACCCATACCCCTCCCCCTTGGGCATCCCTGCTCTTACCTAAAACTCTACCAGTAGTTGAGTCTGTGCTACAATACTATTAAGTCCAGTTCGCACTTGATCTTGAGCAAGTTCACTTTGCTTGAGATCCAAGTAGACTTCAGTCAAATTCTGTTCGGACATTAGACTTAAGTTTTTCAGCGGTTGACAGTGTTTTCAACGACACAATTAATAATTAAAATAAATTCGAAGCAATCCTTTAATTCAAATGTAAATATATAGAGAGCTATGAGCTAACGTTCAAATGAGCGTTAATTGATCAAGCAAATAAGCACATTGCCTTCGCACGTTATTTTTCAAGTAGACTTGGCTTAAGAATGGGTCTGCAGCAGACTTGAGTGAAGCCTACTTACATATCCCAAGTGTATGTGCAACGCAAATAAGTGAAGTTTACTTCGCACAAGTTCATAAGTGCGAAGGGGCTTAAATAAGTAAGACTCAAATCATTCAGATCTCACATATAATGCATTTAAAATCAAGTTTGTTGTGCATGTTTATTTTCAAACATTTCTCACATTTTATTGATGCTGTGAATAAAATTCTTAGTGTCATACGATTTCATTGATTTTACCAAAATTACCCTGTACCAGGTGGCTAAAGTATCCAAGTCTAGAGGCAGGGATGCCCAAGGGGGTATGGGTCTTACCCCCCCAAGAGTCGAAAATTTTGGCTTTACCCCCCTCCCCCCCCCCTAGAATTTTGAAAAATTTAACATTATACAGGTATACCCCTCCCCTCGCCGCCGAGCGAAGCGATGGGGGAAATTTTTTACCTTGGTCCCCCCTTTGAGTTTTTCACCGAGCGTAGCGAGGCGGCTTGCCGAGTCAAGCGAGGCGGCAAAATTTTTCGGTTTTTTGGCAGCAAATTCAAAAAACTACCCCCTAGCTCCCCCTAGATAAATTTTCAAAAACTACCTCCCTAGACCCCCCCTAGAGCCGAAAAGCTTGGGCATCTTTGGTCTAAGGCAGTGTAAAATACGGGGAATATGCCGGAGCTCGCGAAGCTAGGGTATATTTTACCCTTACATAATCTATTTCGACTCTGGGGTATTTTAGCTATACCCCCTTAATTATCACATTTAAAATATATAGTTCAGGGATGCCCAAGCTTTTCGACTCTAGGAGGTCTAGGGTAGGGGTTTTTCAAAATTTTTCTAGGGTGGGGGCTTTTTTTTAATTTGCCTCAAAAAAGAATTGCAAATACAAGCCGCCTCGCTTCGCTCGGCAGCGAGGGATGGGCTATAGCTGTAATGTTACATTTTCAAAAAATTCCTAGGGGGTTTTGTTTTATTTTTCGACTGGGGGGGTCAGCGAGCAACCTCCCTCTTGGCCATCCCGGTTATAATTTACGATTATTATATTATATTATTCAACAAATCATTTTGAAAAAGAAGTAAAAAGATTATAACTCGATGTATGAGTAAAATAAAAAACAGATCAAATAATACAATAGACTATTTTGTAGACTGGTCAGGACAAAACAACTAAATATCAAAAATGCCCTTAAGCTGGGGCAAGCAATTAAAAGACCACCCTGATACTACGTTTGCTATAAATAGTTTGAATAGATTTGTTTTGGACTAAAATAATTGATTAAAACTGATTAGTGTTAAACACTGTTTAAAAGATTCAATTGAATCGATTATTGAATGGTTTGTCGACACGTCATATGATTTTGCATACAATCGGATAAATTTTGCAGAAAAGTACAAACGTTTCCAAATGTTTTCTAAATTGAATTATTCAGTGGTTTATGGTTTGAAAGTGTAAAACGAGTTTTTGTTTGTTCCCCGCTTTAGTCCCGACATACTTTTGGGCTCCTCTTAAGCCTATTTGAAAAGCTTTTCATAGCCTTTCAGACGATACGGTCAATGCCTCGGATCAGATGGAGTCTCACAAAACCAATAAAGAAGTTTAGTCCGGAGCTTAAAGACGGCGTTCACTTAGAACGAATATTTAGATACTTGCTAGATAAATAGATAATAATAGTTAAGACATAACAAGATTATTCTAAATCAATCTTGCTCTTTTCATACTTATAGTTCTTTTATATTCCAATAAACTTTTCTTGGAGGATTCAATTTAATAAGATACAATATTTTGTCTGTCTGATTGTAGCTGGATGTTTAAGAATTAAATATGATAAATGATTTTTAAAATAGTTTTGATTGGTAAGATTGCTTGTAAGTCGGTAATTTATGTAGTTTAGACTCCGTACTTAGTGAAAGGGGCATGATCACATTTTCACTTTTCTTTGTACAAGTTGGACCGCCGAATGAGCACTGGCTGACAGGCAATGTGCCTGTCTTTCTGTAATTCGTTCAGTGCAGCCACTCATCGATTTACTGTTTATACTGGAGTTCAATATAGAGGCAAAGGGGACGACAGAGAGACTCAAAGGCTCACCACTTCTCACTGAAACTCGTTCTAAAGAATTATATTACAGTACAATACGATAACTATGAAAAGACCGGACCTGTACTCCAAACTAAGCATTAATCTACAGATATAACTCCCACTTTTAGGTTTGGCCCGTTTAAGACCGGTTCTCTCTCTCTCTCTCTCTCTCTCTCTCTCTCTCTCTCTCTCTCTCTCTCTCGTCAAATCTTCTCCTCTTTGTGATAACCAAAACAATAACAAAAAAACTCTGAAGTAAATGACAGCCCCCCACAACCCCCTCACAGATATTTAAAGAAATGCATTCCATAATAATAAGCACTGAATATATGTTGAATTTTGATTACAATAACCATAACTCGGCTCAGACTCTAAATGTTCGGTTAGTTTTGGAAACGATAAAGTCATAAACCAATCATTTCCACAATAGTTTGAAAACAAATTATATTTCTTTGAATCGAAAACAGAAATGTTTTTCACATCGATTTGAGTTTTATTTCAAACACGAATTCAATTTTTAAGCATTAGCATTAGCATGTAGCATTAACTTGCAAACATTTTTGTGAGGCTTTAGTGGTTTTTTATATTTATTTGAGTCAATTGGCAAACAATTGAGTTCATCACTGATTCTATTTTTGTAAATCATTATTCGTTATTCATTTGGATGACCAGCAGTTTTAGTGCAGACCAACAAACAGACCTAAGAGTCTAAGAAAAACTATTTGGAAGCGCCAAACAAGTTATAACTTATATTCCCTGTATATGACTTCCCTCTCATTGGCTTCAAAAATACAAAAACTACTTTTTCTATAAGGAGTCACAAATACGACATGAAATGCATTTACAATACAAATCATAACTTATTCATAATTTATTTTAAATAGAAATGTAGCAAGCTCATCATCCATTTACATAATAGAAACTGATGAAAAGCTCATAAAAACTTGGAAAGCAGAGCCAATTACACGAACTGGTTATATGAATATTTAAGGGGAGATAGGGTTAACTAAAATTGCCCATTCAATGGCTATTCCGGTTATTTAAGTTTTCATTTTAAATGATTAATAATTTCCAAAACGAAATAAATGATCTTTTTTTTAAATGAACTGAATTGGTTTCGATGAACTTTAATTGATATTCTGTTTAATAATTATAAAATCAGATTATCTTTAAATCTGTTTTACATTAATTTTTTATTTAAGTTTAATATTCAACAGATTTGTCTACAAAAATAAATTATCGCTTTATATATATATTTGTGATTTGTTTGCAATAAATCAAATGATAAAATATATTACAAGTATTTTCAACTGATTTGTTAGACTATTCTCTATTAGACTTAAATATGAGCTAAGAATTAGATAACAACTCATATCCTCAGCGGATATCTAAAACACTAAAAGTGAAGTTAATATAACACATGAGTTGAGAACAGCCAACGATTCAATTGATTCTATTCAACGATTAGAGCATTTGGCAGTTGATATCAAATTTATTTACATTATATACAATTTGTGCTCATTATAAACAATAATTAACATCAATGGCACCAATGATTGGCACGAATGACGCCAAACCATATACTAATCCTTTACATGACTTGACTAAAGGCCTATATTCTAAAGTCTATCGACTAATTAATATCGGAATAATTGGCACTGATTTGTGCCGCTCTCCACAGCTTTACTTTTGACGTGTTTCCAATGCGATAGTTTTGGAGCACAAGATATGACAGGATTGCCCAGAAGCCAACGGCCCAAAAACAAAAACTCAGTGCCCGCACCCGCTTTCGTGCCACACTTGAGAGGCCGGTGAAGAGTAAAGTATTTGACGATTCCGTACCGACTGATTATGGCATCGACTGAAACGCTGTTGTTATGGCCTAAAGTGGTGTACGTGTTGTCAATCGGATCTTTGATTATGTTATGAGCTCTGACTGTAAGTTCTGAGCGCTCCAACTCGTTGTTATGCATTAGTGTATTAATTGTTCCTTCAATTATGAAATCACTCGTACAGAACAGGGAAAGCATTTGATTGTCATCACATGGTTTGCACTCTTCGTCCTCTGATATAAGTTCTTGTTTTGATGCAACGCTCTGTAAATCGTAACTGAATTTAACAAATGGTCTTTCATTGAGATCAGAAGACACCGACACTTCTGACTCAACAAATATTGCAATTTTGCCATCGATTGAGACAAAACATCGCAAGAGATCGATATGTTTTCCGTCGTCATATGAATACAGTTTATGTAATTGTTGATTGCCTTCGATATACATCCGGACACTACTACTTGTATTGCGCGCCACTCGTATACAACCCCTAAAATTCTTGTTGGAAGTGCCGTAGCGAAGCACAACCCTTAGTCCCCCTTTCGGGTAAAACCATTTAATGGTGCCGTGTGAGCAGCGCAGGTAAACGGGTACAACGGCTCGATCTGAATCCATTTCGATGGAACCACTTCCCTCCCAATCACAGACATCACTTATTTGATGATAATTCACAGAACTATAACTAATTGGCGAACAGATAATTGTTTGAACCAAAGTCCAAATTATAAGAGAAAATATGCAGATATAAGACATATACGACACTCCAAAAGACAACATTTTTTGTTATCTTCAGTTTTGAGTCTTTATGTAATCATTAAACAAATATTTAATATTGGAATCGATTGAAATCCAACTCTTGAGTTGAGTGTTATTATCGTCGCTATCCTTACAAACGCTTTGAATCACATCTCGTTTGAGATTGAATTTCAAGCAAACAATGAAACCAAAGATGAGATACAGAAATACATCTGAAGTTGAGTCAACTGATACCGACTTGTGTTGGGCTGTGTTGAGGGCCACTATTTTATTACGTTTATGGCTTTAAACCAGAAAAGCAATAAAGTTTAGGATCACTTGTCGTTTATGCATAGCTTCAAACTTATGGCTTCGAACACATCTCTTAAGGCTTTCCAACGAATTCTTAATTACTCTTCAAATGGGCTCTAATTTCGGTTCTTTAGCTTTTCTTACAAACTATTTATCGAAAAATTAGACAAAAGTATGCGAAACACTTCTAAACACTTCGAAACACTTTAAAACGAAAACTTTAATCAACTTTTTCACAATTTTAAAACGTTTTGACGGCTTTTCGTAAAAGTTGTGTCCAATCGATATATCGATGTATTATTCAACAAATGAAAACTTAGAAAATAATTAGTTTTGAAGATTAAAAATAAAGTCTGATATGATTTAACAGTTTAGTTGCGCCGTCGGTTCGTCACGATTTGCACTTGTTTGGATGACAAAGGCCCTAGAGCAGTTGAGGCGCACGACTGGCAACGCATTCGAATGCATGTAAGCTATGCATACATAACATAATAAAGTGGTTTCTGTTTGATTGCAAGACTCAACTCATATCAGACACTGTTGGCTGCTATGGTCTGCTATGGAATGCGCCGAAGGCTCCTCTCTATCCAAGATTGTTGTGCAGTAAACCGTCCAATCAGTTGTATATTTGGGCTCCACTTATGTTTTGCACTGATTTCTGTTCGCTTTTCACCAATTCTTTGGTCACTTTCCAATGTTTTTCTTATAAAAGTCAACTCCACTATAAAAGTAGACAATTGTCGGACAATTATCGGACACACTTTAATCAAATAATTAAGTAAAACAAACGAATTAAATGATCACAACTTAGAAATACAGGTCTCATACGAATCTGCAAAATGGCATTGAAGTAGTGGTGAAGTTGTGGTGAAGTAGAGCTCACACTAACTCTCAGAACAGTTTTGGAGGGGAAGCAAAGTTGTTGGGGAAGTTGTTGGGGACAAACAAGTTTAGCACTGCTTCGCTTTGGCTTCACTTCTTCTCTATATCGACATCTCCTGACCTCAACCATACACTACAGGTTGTAATCAGAGCCCAAATCACTATTCGATAATTTTATGCATAAATTTTTGCTAAAATCTCTTTTTATTGCATTTTTGGATATTTTCTCAAATATTTTGCAAACAAATTATTCATTCGATAAAAGTTTGCGAATCAAGTCTTCAAACACCTCTTTGAGGATAAAAGCCATACATTTCTTGATATTAGTTCGTTTTTAAAAGAAACAAAGTGTCCAAACATCAAAATCTTGTAAAATATTTAAACTGAATTTGCCTTATAATCAGTTAAATGTGTCTTGGTTATTCATTAATTTAGAGGAATGACTGGTCATTTTTCACTTTAATTTTTGATGCAATCAAATAAAAAGTTCAGAATGTTTGTTTTGAACGCACGATGTATTACTTTATCAAAATGTGCATGCTAAATAAATTCTACTCTGAATAATGCTTTAAAAGAACATTATGTGCACCCAATTGAACACATATTAGGAATTCAATACAATTTGCATTAATCATAGTTTCCATTAAATAAATGAATTTATTTTATTCGATTTCAATCGAAAGCCTCATATTATATAAATTTAACAAGGAGCTAAACTAAAATTATTAATTAATTTGATTGTCAAGTTTACACAACGAACGAGGATATCAAGGAGTGATGAATCCAAAATTGCTGGTGTCTAAATTTCTGATTTAAATCTAGTCTTTTCGCAAAAATCCCTGCAGGGATAGCTTGGTATTGCTTTTGAAGTTCAACAAGTATTTACTGTATGGGGTTTTGCAAGATATGATTTCCTCAAAATTCCCATTGATTTAAAAAAACAAATAAATAGAATATGTATTTAAAATCTTAGAGTAATTTTTAACATACATTTAAAAAAAGTAAATTATGATTATCCAAACAATTGTTATAATTAATGTTGTATATAGCATGTATATAGCATGTATATAGCATGTATATAGCATGTATATAGTATGAACATAAGCATTTTGTAATTCAAATTTTGTGATAAAAACATTTGTGATTTAGTACTAGGCATTTTTTAAAATCTATTCGAATGTATGCATATAAAGGAACATGCGTAATAAAAACCCAGACCAATTTGACCCCTAGTTTGAAATGTATGATACAATAATTGTAATGATGTTTATGTAGAGACTCACAAAAAATCCTTGAGATTGTCTGTTATGGAGAGCGGCAGTTGAGTTGACTCCTTCTCAGCTCAAGCGTTGCTATGAAATTCACATCAAATAAATAAGGTTTGTCTGCCTTTCTTAGCAACGATGAGCTAAAGGGAGGAAACGGCACAGCCTTTCCACTTAACGACACAACAGAGCTTGAGATATAGAATAATTGCCCCCAAATTGATGGTACGTTTTGAGTGAATGTAAATATTGTCATTTATTTTGATGTGAATTGTGATTGAATTGACTCTTAATTCATATTTTTGAGATTTTTTGGTCAGAATTATCGACAGATTATCTTCAGGTAAATAACTGAACACATGTTTTGAAATAATTAATAAATGATTAGTGAATAGAGAGACAAATGGCTGGCTTTGCGACCACTCTTTATCGAACCGTTTTGAACCGAACCTCTACGACGGCAGTCATTGTTATAGTGGGCGCCCTCTTCTATGAAAGGGGGGTTTCGGTCATCAGTGATAGCATTTTTGACTCTATCAATAAAGGGGTCAGTTTTTAAACTCAATTTATTAATTGTTTTATTCATATTTGAATTGATTTACAGAAACAGTGGAAAGACATCAAACATTTGTACGAAAAATGATTAAAAATGAATTGATTTGAGTCTAAAATGAAAATAAAATAAAATAAGTATTTATTAGACATTTGTATCGTTTGATTCGATTTATTAGAAATGAATACAAAAACTAATTAATTAATTAAATAATTTATTCGATTAATTAAAAAGATTTGAATTAAAGGCAAACAAAAATTTAAAGCATTTAATAAAAAGTTAGAAATAAAGTAATTCTTAAAATTTGTTTTGTTTTACTTACAAAAGCGAATGAATGGATTTGCGGACAAATGATTGCAATGAATGATACGATTGAAGCGATTAACGAATGATTTTGAGTGCATTTAAAGCATAAATGACTGAAAGCATAATTATTTAAATAAATGCGTCTAAAAATGGGTTTCACTGCAGTATTGTATTTGTGTTTCTGTGAAGTCAACAAATATACCAATAATTCAACGATTAGTAAATAATTAAAAAATATTGATTAAGAATAAGGCTAAGGATGACTACCAGGTGGGCGCTGTGTTGGCCAGTCTTCTCATTCGTCTAGTATTCCTGTCCTGGTCCCGAATCTTCTTTTCCATCTCTGCATCAGTCAGTGTCTCGAGGAATGGACACCACTGGTCGGCCTCAGACTGATTACGGAAGGGAACGTTCACTGTAGACAACGGCGCTTCACTGCAATATACTGTACTCTTAACACTGTTTTCAAAACAATAACCAATACCTGAAAGCATAAGTTCTTTGGTGCCAAGATAACTGTCCTCTAATACTATAGGCAATCGCAGTTACAAACTCCCCGCCCAAACCTAATTCAGAACACAGTTTTAAGGCAAACTGTTCGGGAGTGTTGTCCTTTTCAGACATATCCCATTCGAACTGATCAACTAATGAGATGTTCCCGACGTGAATATTCAGCTAATATTAAGAAAAACGTTTCTTACAATTCATTTATACAATTAATAACACCTTAAGAACGACTCTTTGGTCCATTTGGTCGTCGAGAAGATTGTCAGTCGGGAAGGCGTCGATTTGTTGCCGAATTGATGAGGCGATGGCGGGAACGAACGAAATGGCCGGAAGATCCAAATCGTCGCAAAGAACTTCGGCAAACTGTTCCGGTGTTATGGTTTGCTCTAAAATTGAAGGCAATCAGTTGAAATATGCGCTGAGAGAAGACACAAACCATTCTTATTCCACGTAAATGTATCTCTAAGTTTGTGTCCTTCGATTTCCATATCGAGTCTGACGGGAACTAAAACCTCTGATTGTGAGGCGTTCTCGTGAATGAGGGCCGGATCCAAATCGTCATAAAGTAAAGGGAAGGTCCGCACCTTCTTATGGGAAATACGACTGCGGCTGATGGGAGTGGAGCATGGTACTGCATCCAAATGGTGCGAACTATTCGGTAGAGTTGGGATCCAATTCGAACGCTTCGATTTGGTTTCTCTTTGGAAATAACAAATCAGAACCAATTGATAATAGATTAGACACACCTCTGAACAGAGGGCTCCGAACTAATGGAAACGGCTTTGTATTTCTCATCCCTTCCTTCGAATATTTCGTCGACTTCTGAGGCCTTTAGAAGTGTTATGTTTGTGGCCAAAGAGTGCGGACCCAAACCTAATGTATTGATACGTTTACGCTCTTCAACGCTGACCAGTCGGCGCCATAACGAGGGGTACCTCTTGTAAAGGGATCCCCTAAACATTCGCATATAATTCCCGACCTTTCGTTATAAAAAATGCTTTTAAATAATGTTTTGGACTTAAGAACAAAAGCAATCAATACCTCGGATCCAATGTAATGGAAGTCTCCATTTTCTTCCAATTGAAAAGCCGTCGGTCTCTCACCGAATGTCCGCATTATTCTTGTCTTCAATCAGTTGTCAATCAATTATCGATATATTGTTTAAAATTCAGAAAACAATAAAAATTTTATTATATAATCAAATGACAGTCAAATCAATTGAACGCCATTTACAACAACTTTCAGTCACTTTTGATTTGAGTTATAATTATTGATTCATACAATCGATAATTCAGGTCTTTTCGATGCGTCCCCTCATAAAACATACATTTAATATACATATGAAAAAAGCCTTATTTTGAATTTGATTTACGTTAGGATTGCAAAGAGAAGAAGTGCCGGTTTTTCGCAATATTGTTAAGAGTATAGCCATCTATATATCATATGTTATACAATATACCATAAAATTATTCCATTTAGTAAACCATATAAATGGGACAGCGCTTGAATGTACTTGAATGTATTATGACTAAATTTCTAATTATGTGTTAAAATACATACACTACTTATAATACATACACTGTAAGTATCTGTGAAAATACTAAGAAATCTAAGTTGAAGGGCCACCCCACTTATATCATTTACTAAATGGAATAATTTTGTATCATGGTATACTCTGGATGCCCAACATTTTTGAGTTAGCACTACCAAAGAAACATTGAGAGGAGGTCAATTTTCATTGTGTCTCATCAATTATTTAGTGGGGTTGGTCATCCACACATCTGAAAATTTTATGTCTAAACTAATAAGACATTGATTGTAACTTGGAACAATACAATACACACTCAGTTGAATAGTGAGGGTTAAAATCCATTATTTCTAATAGTTTTAATGTATTTTCCATTTTTATTAAAATTTTTACACAAAATTGGATATAACTATGAAACCAATAATGTTATGCAAATTTAAGTATCACCATTGGATTGAGCATGCATTTTTCAGTCTGAATGGATGTGCCAATAGTCTATATTATTTCATTCCATTTTGAAATTCTTCGCCCAGTAGCGCCTAATTTTACTTGAATTACAAGATGGCCATGATAAAATATTCAAGAAGTTCTTCTATCATTTGTCATACATTTAAAAATTTAAACACAGGAGCAAAACAGGAACCTGTTCGCTCTATTACATTCAATTCCGTGAAGATACCTTCAAACCGGTTTGTTGGGCATCCAGATAGTATACCATGATAGTATCATGATGATACAGTCTTACCCTTTTGTATGTTGTCTTCCTTCTGGGCTGCGATTCAGTTATATGTGACTATACACTGAGAAGTAGGTACATGCATTATTACAAAAATCAGTATTCCTAGCACACTTTACCAGAGTCTCTGATTGGTCAATTGTATTTATAATAATTCATATATAGTACCCATAAATATACCCAGAAAGTTTCTTTATAAAATCTTAATTGCTATGATTCACAATTAAATATAACTAACTAGATATGTAGCAAGATTCTTTTAATGCTCTAATAAGAGCTAGAGTCAGTCTGTACCAGAGATGTCCAAGCTTGACGCCTAAAGGGGGTCTAGACTCTAGAGGGTAGTTTTTTCAAAAGTCTCTAAAACCCCCTTTTTGATGCAAATGAGCGTATTTTAGGTTTTTTAAGGAAAACACAAAGGAGGCAAAGGAGGCAAAGGAGGCAAAGGAGGCAAAGGAGGCAAAGGAGGCAAAGGAGGCAAAGGAGGCAAAGGAGGCAAAG
>JAQGCS010001892.1:0-11883 GCA_034702105.1 Fuscozetes fuscipes | reverse complement strand
ATTTTCATTTTTAAATCTCAACAATCAGTCGATTTTCAATATTTAATGAGTAGACTTTCAAACTTAATTAACTGTATTAAATCAAAGTTTTATTTATGGGAAGTAATTCTATTGAGAGCCTGAGCTCTTCGCTCAGTGTTTTGAAATAAAGCGCGAATCAATTGCTTGACTTCTTGAGCAGTGAACTCAGCGGCTAATATACCCAATCCGTTGGCCCAACGGTTGACAATATCCAAAAGCGATGCCTAAAATGAAATCAATTATTGTTATAACGAATTAATAATTGAACTCACATTTAGAATGAAATGAAGTTCCGATAGTTTAGACCATTTGTGGACAAAACGCATTGGATTTTCGGTATTCAACAGTTCTTTGATTTGTTTGAGTAAAAAATCAATTTCTTGAGTGAGTCGAACGGCACCGGAAGAGCTGATGTCATTTTGGATCTGAATTTTATTAATCAATTCATTGAATAGAGTGTTAACAACGGTTCCAATCGCTTTGTGGTACACTTTTTCAGGCAAAACATCGATTAAAGCGCTTTTTAAGAAGTTTAAGTGAATCAAACATTGTTTGAATACATGTCTCAACTCTTTGGCCGATTGCTCGCAATAACCAGACTTTTCTTCTGTGGCCAAATCATTGAGACAATGACTAAATTCTTGATTTTGAATCAACTCTAAGAGAAGTTTTTCTTGAGTTCGCATTTGTTTGAGAAACAGTTGAGAACCCAATTCTCTGACAATAGGTACGAATTTCAAGAGTTGGCCCAAATTTTTATCGCTTTTGGCAAATGATTCGATGAAATGTCCGAAATATATACAATTGTTGTGAAATATTGCGTTTTGTTGAGGAAATTCGTTTATCATTTTATTGTGAAATACAGGACTGACATCGATATAGAGCTCACATATGTTTTCGATGGTCTCCAGAAGTGCTTCCAAACACTCCTTCGAACAATTCTTTGTCAAATCAATTATACTTTGAATGAGTTGTTTGAGTTCAACCATCGATTGACTCACTCGACACGACGCCAATGAATTTGAATTGTTTTCAGAGTTTTCCAAATCAATGGTTTGATGTAATTCTCTACAAATAGTATTTTTACCGGAAATCACAAAATCGGTACAGAGTTGACGACAAAAGTGATTATTTATGTTAAGAGCGAACTCAATGAATGGCGAGTCTGTGCTCTCATCAATGAAACTAATTTCTATGAGAAATAGTCGAATATCTTCGGCCGAATCGACGATAGAAAGATATGATTTGATGTCTGACTCATTCTTCGGCATCAATCGATTCAAATAATACTTCAATATTTGTTGAAAGAGGTCTTCTCTCCAAATGGTTCCCAAACTAGTTATCAATTGTCTGCCAATT
Organism: Fuscozetes fuscipes; assembly: GCA_034702105.1. Classification (NCBI taxonomy): domain Eukaryota; kingdom Metazoa; phylum Arthropoda; class Arachnida; order Sarcoptiformes; family Ceratozetidae; genus Fuscozetes; species Fuscozetes fuscipes. The sequence goes on along the minus strand of JAQGCS010001892.1, from coordinate 10,503 downwards.
ATTTGATTGTCAAAAGTCACCAAACGATTCAAGTAATTGAAAAATGATTTAATGGCTGAAAGAGGTGTCAAAGCTTTGCTTTCATCAAATTTACCAATAATTTTGTTGTCCTCCAAAACCAATTGATTTATCTCTTCGTTGAGAATCGGTTTAATGAAAAACAAATCCAAACTTTTAATTAAATCGTTTAAAATCATAGAATTTTCTTCGATTCCGACAAAAGTTTTGATAAAATTCTTGTATTCATTTGTATTCAAACATTTAATTAAATTGTATTCAAAAACATTTTCATTATTGAACTCATCTCTGAATACTTTGACGTTTGAATTGAATAACTTTTTTGTCTTATAAATGAGTTCTTCTCTTTTGAGAGTCAGTTCCACTTTCAATGAATCCAAAAATGTTTTCAAATCTATAGAAATAGACATCAAATCTTCGTTGGATTTAATCGTTTCAATGAGGAACTGATAGAGTTCTGAAGCACTGGTCATATATTGAACGGACGATTGGTATGATTGACGATTAAATGACTCATCAATTAAAGACATTTCAGTCTTTATTTGTATGAATTTGTCAATAAATTGAGACAATTGTTTGGATCGATTGAAACGATCGTTGTTTTGATGGCAAATATCGTTTAATTCATCGATTTTTGTAATCAAATCGCTTTCAATGAATTCATTTAATTGTTTTTCCAATTTTTTCATTTTGTTATTCAATTCAATCAATTGTTTGTAATCAGAGCTGAAATCATTGAAATCGATGTCAAACGTCGACAACTGTTCACTGATTTGTCTTTTCGTCGATTGGATGTCATTTTGGATTTGTTTTCTTAAACTGTTGTTTATCTGATTATTTGTCAACAATTGTCTCAAATATAGACTCAGATCGAAGTTCTGAGACATATCATTGAAAGATTTGGACATAATCTTAATCTTAATCTTAATCTTAATCTTATTGCTTAGAAAATAATTTGAATTCTTTTTACAGATTTGTATGAAAGTTGTCTTCAGTTGTGTTTATATTTACAGCGAACCAAACATATGACCAAAACTTCAAAACACAAGTCATTCAATGTTTACATAAATTATGTTTAGATATGTTTTACATTAAAATTAGATTTAAGTCAATCATTGAATAAAATAAAATTAAATTAAATGTTAAATAATTTAAACCAAATTAATGCATATAATTAGTGAATCTTTTATAAAACAAATGAGAAGCTATTGATAGCCAATGACTGAGCACAGCATTAGCACAGATTAAAGTAACAAATGACTAAAAGTTTTGGTCATATATTAAGTAATCGTAGACTTAATGGAGAAAACGACTCATTTGAAAGCATATAACACTTAATTATAATGTATTTACATTTTCTTATAAATCAAATGTTAGTTTAAGAAACCGCGACACTGAGGGGCACTACAGAGACACGGGATCTTATTGTCTTCTTCGATGGGAAACTTGTAATCGTAGGTAATTTCTTCGTCGATACCAATCGGTTGCTTCGAATAAATAACGATTTTCTTATTGCCCTCAACTGTAATCACTTTTGCGTAACAATTGGGCTAAAAATATAAAGAATTATTAGATTTGAGTTAAGTAAGAGAGGCATACATTGCACGAGTGATTTATAAAACGGGCCACATTTCCACAACGGGTCGCGTCTACAATAGTCTCGAGATCTACTCGAAACAAATATGAACTTCCGATACCCAACTCCGTGTATTTCTTTTCTCTGATGTCGGCCACAATGGGACGAATACCTTGCCCAACATATTCGATGACCATTTCGTCGGCAGCAATCGGTTCCAAAGCGAAGAGACCCCAGTCGTGAATTCTACTCTTCGAGAACTTCAACTGCTTTTTGCGAAACTATTTTCGATAAACAAAAGAAACTATAGTTTCCTAGAATACAAACCATGTCTTTCTCTATGACTGACCTGTAATTGATTGAACTTCAAGAGGTCACTCCAAGCGGCGTCAACAGTGGCGAGAAGTCGCCTTTGATTAGAGCGGGCCTCTCGTGTGGACTGAGCGGTGCCAACCTGTCGGGCACGCAATTGTTTAGGTAGATCCTCGTCGTCGTTATGAGAACTATTGACTGATGTGTTGGAAACGTGAGAGAGTCGGGCCTTTTCGTAGATATCCATTTTGTAGAAGCCTTCAGAACGAGCACAACCCGTCTGATGGATGCGTGCCTGAGAATCGTCGGTCTTTTTCTTTTTTTTAGGTGAAACGGTATGAGTGGGCGGGTGTTCCACCCAATGGATGTCATTAAGCCACCAAACTGTTTGATTGTCCTCTTGAAGCATAGCCTCATAACTTCGTTTGAGATAAGAGACATCTTCGCTGTCTATTCCTGTCTTTAAAAACTCATATAAAATATTCATTTCTTCGATGAGATCGCGTTTCTTAAAGACTGGTTGAGGCGAAGGACTTCTTTCAGAGACAACATCTTCTGGTTCAGCAACAGTTATGTTCGTTGGCTTTCTCTTTGCTTTACGCCATTCTGAGGCCACGGCATACATACTGTGATGAAAATCTTGATTCGGGGATTTATTCTGCGCTGTTATTGAAGTTCTTCTTTTATAAGATCTCTTTTGGGTCTTTACTTGAGATGAGGTCTGATTCGTGCGGCTATACATATGATCGCTTAATTGGTTTGATTTTTCTTTACTATCGGACATTCCCCGCGCCACCGAATCAATGAGTGAGTCCAGGTCTGAAACTTGTTCTCTTCTGACATTTGCATCGGGAAGACAGTAACTGTGATCGAACTCTACTGAAGTTTGCGGTAAGTCTTTTGAATATTGTTCTGATTCGGACGCCGATTCCGTATCGCTTCCAATCGGAGCCGACTTTAATGGTTTATCCTCTCTGTTCAGATCACTATTCATTCTAACAGACCTTTCATTTGGTTTTGGAATTGACGAGAAACTGGTGGCCAAAGCCATCAGAGCCTGAGTGGCCTCATATTCTAATTGAGACGTTATTTCAGAGTCTTTTTCACATTTTTGTTCATTTGTCTCAATAGAACTCAAATTTATATCACTTTTTGTACTCTTCTCAGAACTATTTATTTCTTTCTTCAGATCGGTTTTTCTCTGAACCAAAGACTTGGAGGAATCGGAATCATAGGACTGATTCGACTTCTCTTGAGTCCTGTGCTCCAAATCACTCGACCGATGTTTTCGATACTTCTTTTTTCTCTTTTCATTCGAAGATAGAGATTTAGATGAAACAGAACTATCAGAAGAAGAGGAGGTTGAGGACACTGATGATGAAGACGAGGAAGAAGATGATGAAGAATCGCTGTCTGACCCACTTGAAGAACTAGAGTCTGAAGAGCTTGAGCCGGAACTTGAACTAGAACTGCTATCACCACTACTACTACTAGATCTCGAAGACTCTTCTTCGATAACAGCGGCCGCTCTGTTCTTTTGGTGAATTGATTTTCTTCTTCTGAAGCTTTCAGTATCGGATTCGTCAGAAAGTTTGTCGGCCTCACCATCAGATCCACTAATCTTAGTGTCATTTGTGGCATCATCTGTAGGAGAGGGCGGTTTTTTGAGCTTACGCCTGAATGATGGCATTTTAGGTATGGCTGCGCGAAGACCCAAACCACTGAAGCCATAATCACTGAATGTATTAACAGATTCGGTCCGATTGTTGTCAAATAAAGTGGAAACTGAATGCCAGTCAGAACCAGATTGTCGCGAATCGGAGCGAATATGAGATTTAGTGGAAAGCCTCTCGTCATGGGTCGAAGTCTTGGACTTGCGTTCGCAGTCATCCCACCACTTCTCGAAGATCTTAAAGGCTGAACTCTCAACCATTTTTTTACAGATATCTTTTTTGATCAAATCTTTGAGCTCTGAAACAATAATATTGAGTGAATTGCGAGTGATTTGGGTTTTGTTGACTTCATTCGTGTGTTTTAACCATTCGGTGTTCGAGTGAGACATTTGTGGCACTTTTGATGTCGGAGTCATTGGCGCTGATATAGAAGAGAAATGTGAAGATATATATCCCGGAAAGAAACAGGGCTGAGGAAAGGGTTGGCCTGACTGTGGGTTGAATGACTGGCCAGTCATAGGTGGGAACATGAAAGGAGCGAATGCCGGAGCAGACGAAGTGAAGTTGGGCTGAGTTGATGTTGAGCTAAACACTGGTAAACCGGACAAACCGATATCCGAACCCATTCCGGGTTTCCATAAACCCAAGCGAGCCATCATCTGGACCTGTTCTGACGGATACATTGGGTGCGGATGCAAAGCACCGGCGGAGGTAGATGGCTCGCTGTCCCCACCTATGTGTAATTTTTCCCCACTGCTTAACGAAGACAACGACATTCGGTCGTCATCGACGTCGTCCTCTTCAATACCCTTCTTAGATGACTTACTTCTGGGTTTCTTACTCTCCTGCGGTTCGTCCTTAAGAGGTGTGGAGTCGTCTTCAGCCATGTCTTCCTCCATGTTATCCTCTTCACCTTCGCTATCGTCCAAATTCGGTTCTTTTCCCGAATCGATTTCTTTCGTTAATTTATGCCATTTTATGAATTCTGATGCACTCAAGAAAGGCGAAGGAGGCGTTCCTAAGATGGCGTCGGAGTCATAATCGCGTCTATGATTCAGGCGTTTAATTGAAGAGTCGTTTGAATCGTGTTTTCTGTTATGTTTTGGAGAACTAGTATTGAATTCATTGGAAACAAAAGGAGGGCTTCCCATCGCTGACATTATACCCAAAAAACTTGGCGCCAAACCAGCGCTCTGTTGCTTTAGAAGCAGTTCTATTCGAGAGTCGAGACTTTCCCTGACAGGGCTCTTATCGAGCTGTGAGGATTCAGTGCGAGTGCCGTCAACCCATGACGGGTTTTGATCCCAACCCATGTTATTATTATTATTATTGTTATGATTGGATGGACCCCATGTGCCATCAGTAGAGGTGTTGCCGTTTTTATTGTATGGATATTGCGATCCAACGCTTTGAGGATATGAAAGGCCAGAATCGAAACTATGAGGCGTTGAATGTGTTGAGTGATAACCTGTTGATGAAGAGGGACAGTGCCTCAAATCAGTACCATAGCCATAGTCTGAACTATTGGCAGGAGTGGTGGCGGGAATAGTGGAGTTGACGGACGGCGGCACTGATAGGGAAACGCTTTCCAATTCAGACGCAATTTTATTCGGATCCAAAAAGTTTGCATCAATTGGTTTCTGAACTGGAATTTGTGGAACAATTGGCGGCGGATTTACTATTGACTCGAAGGCAGTCATCACTTCTTTTGCTGAATTTCAAAATATTTATTCAAAAACTAATCGATAGTTAAACAAATGTCTCACCGAAGGCATCGAGAAATACATTAATGATATTTCCCATAACTGATGTCTGATCCAACTTTTCAACGCAAGTTTTAGCTCCAGATGTAGAAGAAAATGTGATTCGGGCCAAACCCAAGTGTTTCTTAGTCTTCGGGTGATATAAAACTTGAATTTCTTCGATTATATCAAACTTTTTGACCAAATCTTCTAAAAATGTTTTATTGATGTTATCGTTGAGATTAGTTATCGACACTTCTGTCGGCGGAGGAATACCCACATAATTTGAGTCAATCTTTAATAAAATAATAGAATAAAAAGTTTGAATGTTGTGAAGGTTTGCAGGTTTCAAATCTGCGACAAAACCTTAAATTTAGGAACAATAAGTTCCGCCGCTTCGATCCGATTCCAGATGGCCGGTACTCTTCGAGGATCTTTCACCTGAACGCTCGGATAAAGCGATTCCTTCTTTTATGATAAAAGAAAAATTTGAATAAACTAGTCCAAGTTATAAATTGATAGATAGTACTAACGCCAGGAACTACACCATCGTATCGATAGACTTTTGTCGGCCCTTTTTTGAGGGCCGGGTCGACCACCAACTTATAATTTCTGGGTTTCCTGTCTTTGTTTGCATCAGTGACTAAATTATGAGATAATGCTGAAGAAAGTAGTGCTTCTGATGGAAGTGGAGGATGTGTTTGAGACGAATTAGAGTTGGGATGAGTTTGAGGTTTGGATAGCAATGAATTGTGGTTTAATTGATTGCTTTGCGATTGAGTCTGAGTTTGACTCTGAGACACCATTTCTCCATTCAGTGCTGTGCAGACAATTCAATACAATTACAAAGAGTTTAACAAATATTTATGGTTTGAAGCAATCATACAGTGATTTGTGGCCACAATTGGTTTTAAATTGTTGGTCACAATCGGATTGACCGCCGATTCGTTCATTTGCTTTACTTGTCATTCAAATCAGTGCTCAAATCAAAACATTAAATCATTTCAATTACGAAGACCTCAAATACATCTATAATTCTGTCATCGATTCAATCAAATTATAATTTGATTTCAATTCAAATTAAATTTAGTTATAATTATTGCAAATTAATATCTGAGAGGATATCAGATATAAGTCGGCAACAAATTTATGTCAAATGAATGCAAAGACAATCCAAACATAATATAAATACTAATAATAACTAAATTAAATCAGTTTTAATTCAATAACAATAATAAAAACATTATTCAATACATCAATAGATTTGCTTTCAATTCGTCTCTTCTCTCATATATAGAGTACGTCTATTAATACGTCTATTAATTATATCATAATTCAACTGAACGTCAATTCAAACCAATTTTCTCTAAATTTAATCCAAATCTAAATTTGAGGACAGAATCAAAATCTATTCAACATTTTATTCTTATATTTTATTTTACAAAATATATGTTTTTAACGACAAATCGGTTTAAAATAAGTCTATGAGTAAAATATTGAGTTGGCTTTGATGTGAAACTCATATAGGAGGCCAACAAGAAGTGATATCGTAGTGATAGGATTGTGGGATCCAGTCCAAATACTCTTTCAGTAAATCTGAAAGCATTTCAATAAACTATAAATGAGACAAAAGTTTTATTCGAAGTCGACTTACAATTAGTATCGGATTTCCATTTATTTATTAATTTGTTTTTGTTTTCTATGTTTTGAGAGACCAATGATTTGAGAAATCTTTCGGTTCTCGGCTGAAGAGAAGCCCACGATTTGGTAATTATCGACGGCGGAGACAAAAGACACTTCGAATATGTATTGAAAAATAAAATGACGTCTCCTTGGAGCAAAAACTTTGCGAAGTATTTATATCTCTCTAATCCTTCGGGAAATGTTAGTTCAACCGCTTTTATCGGCCAATCGTATGGCCCGAAAGTAGAAGAACGATAACATTTCACAGAATCAGAAGCGCTGTCATATCGCGGGGGAGGGCTTTCCAATGGATTAGAAAATTTACACGAATTGGGAATGAAAAGAGGCAACCATTCGGGTTCTATGACCACTACATTCCTCATCAAAAGTTTTGACGTCTCAAAGATCTCCTGATAAACAACATATTCGGGTAAAAGTTCGGTCAATACAGAGTTGGCTGAAATAAAGACCGGTTTTTCGACTTCAACCGATTGATACGCGTTTTTCAGTCTCTTTTTCTCCTTATCGTCCAAATCGATGTCCAAAAGAGGCATTTTTCGAGCAATTCTGTCGAAGAATCCGCTTAACATTATTTGACGCAAAAGTTTGATTTGAAGATCATTTGGAGGACTCATCTCTAGAGTTAGTGTCAGATCTGTGCAAATCTCACAGATTTGAGAACTCAATTGTTTTCTCAATTTATTGATTTCGACGATTGCTTTGTGGCGCAAACCGTTCTGTCGACAGAATGTTTGATTGAGACCTGCATACTGTGCGGCGCCGATTGCATTCAATAATATGCTAACGTCTCCAAGAAGTGAAGAGTGGAGATTCGTCGACCGAATATTTCGATTTAAATCATTTTTATCTGAAGAAGTGAAGATTTCTTGGATGGTAAGCGCAGAAACAATAGCAATGGTGTATGGCATGAGTTGGTGTTGACGTGAGAGGGCTAACATCTTTGCATATCGAGGTGTTATCGGGAAGTTTGACATCGCTTTTCCCAGTCCAGTGATTTCAGACTTCAGTTGAATTTTACTATTTTTGCGATATTTATCCAATTTATTGGACAATTCTTTGAGAGCACTCATCGAAATGAGTCTCTTTTCTGAGGCCACCAAAGATTCTATGGATGGCTGAGTCGGAAACGGAAAGTTCACAACATTTTCGATATTCATTGCTTTCATTTGAAGAACTAAATCATCGATTGGTTTACGAATAATCTCCGGTTCGGAATATTTAGGGAATTCGTCGTTGAATATGGCCGAAGAATATAACCGATAACAATGACCTGGACCTGTACGTCCAGCCCGACCCGCTCTCTGGTCAGCGGATGCTTTTGATGTCCAGTCAACGATAAATGTCGAAATACCAGTAATATTATCGTAGACTTTCTTTTTGACCTTCAATTCAGAGGAAAATTATTGAGTGAATAGAAAAAATAAATGCAAACCTTTCCGGAGTCGACCACATATTTTATATTAGGGATAGTGAGTGAAGTTTCGGCCACATTAGTGGCCACAACGCATAGTCTTGAACCAAGTGGTGGTTCTTTGAATATAGATATTTGTTGTGAATGTGGAAGCATTGCATATAACGGCAAACAGTGTAGAGCTTGACTTTGAGCCATAAAAGTACTTTGATCCTTTTCTTCGTCTTCTATTTCTATCGTCTGATAATCATTTTCATCATCAGAATAATCGAAATCATTTAATGGATTTTCGTTTTCCAAGGGATTGACTTCAAAACTGTAATAAAATGATTGCATGAAAAGTCGACAAAAATGTGTAAGAATACGAACTCATCCAAATTAATTGTCGGCATCTTTTTTGGAATCAATGTTTGGGTTCTTTTAATGCGTTTGCGTTTAGTGTTATTTTCGACATTTTTCTGTTCATAACTTTTCGAACTGTTGTTCGGATATTTAGCCCTCAATTTGCGACACAAGACCTCTACTTCAACCCTTCCGGTGACGAATACAAGAATACCACCGGTGTGGCATTCAGAGTGTATCTTGCATACTTTCTTGAAGGCTTCGTGAAGGTAATCACTATTTGTTTTCCTATTAAAGTGAACAGAAACCGGATATTGACGCGAATCGATCTGTTGTTGAAGAGTTGATTAACTGATTTACGCAATGAAATTCATATTAGGGGTGGCCGTCCTTACCTTAAGTACGGGCGGAACAGTTCTAAATAACCTGTGATTAGTCGTGAAATCTTCGACTCTGAGCGTCGCCGACATTATTATTAATTTCAAAGGATTTTGTTTCTGAATTCAATTTTTTGATTCAATTGAAAAGTTTAAAAATCATTTGAGACTCACTTTCATACGGAGCGGAACAATACGTGAGAGTAAACCAATCAAAATATCCGAATAAAGACTGCGTTCGTGCGCCTCATCTATGATTATGACCGAGTATTTAATCAAAAGAAAATCCTAAGCAAACAATTATTAGGAAATAGTCATAAGTTTTAAAACATTGAGTCAAACATTTTGTATTTCTTTGAGAAGCACTCCGTCTGTCATAAACTTGATTTGTGTTTTTGAGGTCACATTTGATTCAAACCTTATTTGATATGAGACGACATCAGTAGAAACATTCATTTCGTGACCAACTCTTTGAGACATTGCAATGGCGGCCACTCGACGGGGTTCTGTCACTCCTATAATCTGGTGGTTGTTTGCAAAGCCGGCCTCAAACAAAAATTGTGGCACTTGTGTAGTCTTTCCAGAACCCGTTTCACCACAAATAATAATTACTGAGTTATTGAAAATAGAGTCCATTATTGTATGCTCTTCGGAAATGATCGGAAGAGATGACCGAAACTTTTCTATTTCTTCTGTGCGATTGATTTCAACGAATTCTCGTTTCTGAAGCAATGGTTTTGCTGTTTGTGAGGGCAGTGCAGGTCTTACGCTTTCAGGCTCTTTGTTTTGACTAATTTGTTTGTCATCACTTATACCACTGATTACTGGTTCCGAGGATTGAGGTTTCAAAATATTGATTTCACTTTCCATATGATTGTCTTCAATAGAATCACTTTGTTGTGAACTGCTATCACTTTCTGAGTCAGAGTCTGAAACACTGATTACATTCAAATCCTTAATGGGTTTGACTTCAGTTTTCATTTTTTTAAATGCTTTAAATTTTTTGTTTTTCAAAGAAACGCTTTCATTGATTTGTTGTTCGACCGAATCATTTGAGAGTTTCATTCCATTAATTCTATAATTTTAAGAATATTTGACTAAACATCGGAACAATTGTTGAGATAACAAACCCTTTGCGGCCGAATGTTTGGACGTCACTCGTTGATGACATTAATGCCATTTCCTTGTCTTCAACTTTGAATTCTTGTAAATCATTCAATAGTTTTGCTCTCTTTTAAGAAAAATCAAATTAGAGGTCATTTTAAGCGAAACTAAAGTAAATTACATTTATTTTACGATTCTTTCGGAGCAAAACTTTTTCGAGTTTTTTCTTTTGTTTTTTGGACAA
>JAQGCS010001891.1:0-11887 GCA_034702105.1 Fuscozetes fuscipes | reverse complement strand
AAACCATTCCTTTTGTTTATAATTAAATTGTGAAACGAAAGAAAAATAAGCATTGATTTGATTATTTCATCTAATTTCTCATATTCTCATATTTTCTAATCACTCAACAACTGTTTGTGAATGTTTGTGAAGGGAATGGCATTATGAAAAGCACCCACTCCCATCTCACAAATACTGCTATAGTGCATAGAAACAACATTGTCTCACAAATTAATCTTTGAAAAATTATCCTCTCTATCCCTGGAGCAATTTATTCTGAGCCTACAATTCATAATTCCATAAAATATTCCACAGAAAAGAATTGCATTTAGGGATAGAAACGAGGCTTTTGTGATAACCTGTGCTCATATCGTATGAGAAATGTTCGTAGAATTTTATATCAAATAATAGCAAATTTGAATTTTAAAGTGTGTTTTGCAAACAAATGCATAGAATCGCAAACCGTTTGCTAAGAATACATATATGTTTATAAGTGTACTCAAGTGGGGAACAGAACTCACGTTTCAGTTGTAATGATGACAAGAAAAATCGATACAACCTTTGGTAGGAAACAGTCTGTGCCTATGGAGAGCCAGTATTCTAATAATATTCTGAACGACAAATGATTTGCTGAAAAATATCTTCTCAACTGTTTGTGTGTAACTCAAACCCTCAATAAAATTATGTAATTCTTTGGTATCAGATTAGGAAACAAATTCTGTGCGTTACGTATCAATGGATACTGTGTTATGACACAACTAATTATTAGTTAACTCAACAATCAATGTTTAATTAATCAATAAAGTTGTTTGCTTTTAAGGTCAGTACAGAATCAAGAAGAGAATAGAGCGGAGAACTACTAATATATTACCAGAACTGAATAGTTTGCCAAGAATTTGCGCGCATGTATTGCATGTGTACCAGGGTTAGAACGAGTCTATCAACGATTGAGTGCTTCCATTCTGTGTCTCACATCTCACAGTTGGATAACAGTTAATATAAAATCTTATGTAAAAGGAGTTCGTTATCCAAATGTTAAGCGAAAGCAATATTTGTGCCAATCGTTACCATTTTGTTGGTTATGCTTCCGATTTATCATTTATTTATTGTTTTTGTTGTTTTTGAGATAACATTAAATTCAGTCAATACTTACAATACCTGTCAGTTGGATCTGAACTGCAAACAGGCCTCAGTCGAGTGCAATAACGCCACTCATCTCTGCTTTTGCCGAATAAATAAGAGACTATCGCCAACTGGTGTTTGTCTTCAATCGGCTTCAGTCAACACTAGGTGTATGCTATACCAGCCCTGTTTGAACGCAAATTGCTTACTAACTAATGGACTCGAAGTTCATTTTAATGACAGAAAGAAACGAAACACTGTTTGGCAATCACTCCTCCAATTAGCTCTTATCAGAAATCAAAACAAATTCCTAGGGTTCTGTCGGTGCGACAAATCCAGACCTCAGCCTAACTGTAATTATAGAGTCATCGGAAGTCAGTGCAGTGATCACAATCATTGTTCACTGGCCGTCGCTCACAGTCAGTGCACGGATGGTCTGTGCGCTTGCAATCAAACACATTATCATTTAGGCGACAATTGTTTGCCAAAGAAAATTTTTGATGACTTTTGCTCAGATAGTACTGAATGTCACTCAAACCTCTACTGTAAGGGCTCTCAGTGTCGCTGCAGAAAGAACTACGAATACAATGTGAGCTCTGGTAGCTGTCAGTACAGGTCTGGCTCTGTATCCAATGATATATCCACATCAACCAACAGCGGAAACCTATGGGATGACATCGAGAAATTGGGTGGATTTGTCATAGTTGTTGTTCTCATGCTATTCCTCTGTACTAAAAAAGACTCTGAGCTTGAAGATGATCCCCTCCACGGCAGCCATAGGCGGCGTATGAGTCAAAGAGCGCACAGACAAAGGAGCTCATCACTCAATTCTCATCGGCCCCTCACACAAACCTCATCGAACGCAAGTCGTTCATCTGCTTATCGGACATTTGAAGAGCCGGTACCTATCAGACAGACAATCATAATGCCATCTCCGGCCCAACTAATAAGAAGCCTTTCCTCTTCATCAGATGAAGTTAATTACAATCCCTATCAATTCGATACACTATTCCCACAGCAATCAGATAATGACGACCCGCCTTCATATGAAGAAGTTGTCAAAGATATGGACACACATTAAGTCACATATCAGACCGCAATACGAGTCACTGAACAAAGAAATACCACTTCTTTTCCTAATAAGTATTTGTAACGACTATTTGGTAAATAATTCATTCCTTTTACAGTAAATCACTGTTTGTATCGAAGATTACATAAAATAAGTGTTATTTTGTATCATGCAATTTATTTTGCAAAAGTATATTTTATTCCCAGAATATTCTTCCTTTTCCTTTTAAAAATCGGTATACAAATGAAAAATCAATAATTCATTAGATTCTGAACCGAAATTCCTATCGATATTCTGTACCCGATTTAAGGTGGAATGAGCATATGCTCGATGAGATTTTAATGCTAAACATAGGGTAATCTGTTTACCATAATTGAAATATTCGGAGGAATGGGTGAGTGTTGTGGTGCTAATCGATTCTATTCTTGGTAAATAGTATTAAATGTTAGGTCACTTATACATACAGTTCTGTCAACAAAATTTAATTCTGACCTTTTATTTAGTTATAAATTATTGATGAATTTCGGGACCAAATCTATTAAATTTTATTATTATTGTAAACAAACAACATTTGAAATAATGTCAACATTCGACCCAATCATCCGAAACGTGCTTTAAGTGTAATAAATTGATTCCGAGAAAAATAAATTCAATCAAAGTTACAATAATAACATCGAAAGTGATCCTCTCATTCATTAAGTTTAGCACCAATTAACTGATCAGAATAACTTTTCTTAAGTTCATGTCTCATAGCGACAGAATCGTACATTAAAATGTTGGTGATGAGTGTACCGTGCACAGATTTCATTAGACAGAACTAAAATTAAGTTTTGAACAGATTTTTCTTTTCACAGCACATGTCTTAACTGTTCGTTTTCCAGTTGTGTCTAAATAAATAAATGATCACCAAGCTCTCTAAATAGAGAAAACAGAATATTCATCTCATCAACAAGCATATTTGCCTTGAGCATCTATTTGAATCGATTTGATGCGAATGTCTCTGTTCTAACTCTAATTAAGTTAGAGTTGACCGAGCATTAAGTAATATGTTGTTTATTACCTAGTTATTATCTTGTTGGAGTCTAATGCCCATCAGTTAAATTGGTTGTAGATATAGTTTTCGGTTATGATTTATTACTGTTATTAAGGCCTCAATTAATTAATCATAAAATTGTATACAAATTAAAATAAATGATTGTATGAAAAATCATTTTCTATATTAACCGAAAGCATTGTATTTTAAACCGCAATCCATATCACAAATTGTACGCCAAATAACATTAATAATAACTAAACATTACATTCAATTTGTTTGATATATGGCTGACATTTGAATTTGAAATTTTTCGTTTGTATTCAAAATTATTGTTTAAAAAATATATTTATATTTTTCTGTAGTAATGAATAAATCAAATAAAAAATTCCTTTCTTTCCGCTAAAAAGTACTAAAAAGACACCTAAACTGCCCTATAAATTGTTGGAAATCACAAATAAAATAAAGTTCATAGTTATTATGCACTGCGTTGTGTACAACAAATGACCAAGCTTAACAAATAGTGCTGCCAAAGATGGGTTTGCAATTGGAATTCAGCACGTTTGCTAAGAAGTGCACAAAAAGCCTAAACTAATTTTCTTTTGATTTTCTTCATTAAAAGATTGTCTGCTTGAGAGTGTGATCGAGTATCAAGGGACATTAAGTGGGTAATTTCAAACTAGAGTAGTAACTAATACTTTTGATTTGAAGCGCTCCGAAAGTCTTAAACTGAATGATTTGAGTACTAATTATATGAGAAGTTTGTGCCTAAACTCTAATTAAATAATTTGAAGACTGTGTGAGACTATAATTTAAATTTGTTGTTCATTCAAAACGTCTCTACGTTTCAATGAAAAGAGGAATTATTCAAATGTGCGTAAAATTTATTCGGAAAGCAGTTCCTTGAGATTCACATCCAATATATTTTGCAGACAATAGGGAACACATGCGGGCACTGAATGCTGTTTAAAGCAAAGAATCACTTTCTGCGTAACTTTATTGCCGACAGTCTTTGAATACACAGAATCTGTATTTTGCAAAATTCAATCTCATATACGAAACAATTTCTCTTTGAGTACTCAAATGTCTGATATCTTACTTCCGAAAGAGAGTCAAACTATAAAATCTCTTCATTTTTCTTCGCTTTTTATCTTTTTGTGAGTAATATAAGAATCCGTAAATTCTGATTAATAGGCAGAAGTAGTATCGCACCGACAGCTCGGCTCAGCATAAGATTTAGTCTTTGCCTTTAAAATGAAGTGACGAAAATCTAAATTTAAAGGTTCAGATCTCTTTGTCTGTGAAAAGCACTCAAATAATTTTATTATAGCTTTAGAAGTGATAATCAAATGTAGTTTTTGTGTATTTTTCGCTAATTCGGTGCAAAGCAATGATTTAAACATTGCATTCAAAAAATCATTTCAAATATTTACCAAAGAATTTAATATCAGAGGATTCGCTTCAGTCAATCCTCACGTCTTTCATAAAAAATATTTCAAATAAGACTTCATTTCAAATATTCTCTCGTTTTTGTGATAAAAGTGAAAATTATTAATATTTCGTTAGGTTTTGGTTCTTTGAAAGTGAAATATCTATGGAATAAATGTTTGTAATTTGATTTGTAAGACATTTCAATATAGAAAATTGAAAACAGTTTCGCAACAAAAGAGAAACTCAAAGAAAATGTAATTCTCACAGATTATTCTTTAAACCAAGGATTGTAAATGTAATCTCAAAAATGAATTCTTGTTCCAAAACTCACTTTAAGTGGGAATGAAATATGAATTCATATTCTTTTGTGCCATAATTATATTGAAATGCAAATTATAGAACAAAAAGAGAATTCATAAAACAATTTCCGAAATAATAATAATAATCGAAAAACTAATGGTTTCTAATCTGCATTAATGCCAGGGATGCCAACAATAGACAAGGATTAACTTGAGTTACTTGAGTAGATCATCTAATGGGAGTATAATTCCAATTGATTCAAGATGAATTAAGTTTGAGGAAACCTTTAGACACGCCCTCCAAGTTATAATTGTTTCGATAATAAAAAGGTTTGAGAACAGTGGTCGGCAAGGGGGGGGGGGTTCAAAAACTTTCTCTGATTTTAAAAATTTTTGGAAAATCCCCCTGAGCAAATTCATAGGCTTTCGAAATAGTGGATGAAAGACAATGAGACTATGGGTCCCTAGATGTTATCCATTTTCCAAAATCAACAATTTTCGGCCATTTTGTCGTCTATTTTGGTTAATTTAAACTGTATTTATGCCATTAGAACCAAATTGAAGAGAAACGGCCGGAATCGACTATTTTAGGTCAAAATAGCATCTTTTAAGCACTTTCGTATTGCCTAGGCACCTCGTGCCTTTTCGTAAGGTATTTTATTCAACCATTAATCCCTTGAGTTTTGAAAATTTAAATCTCAAAATATCCTTGTGTATCTCCCCTGTGTACAAAAACCTTGTCGACTCATGTTTGAGAGTAAGCCCTTGACTTCCCTGCTTTTATCGATTAAAAAAATGTGATGAATGTTATGCTCTACTATTGATTCGATAATTGAACACTCGTTTAATGGACGCTATTTTCATTTATTTTGATGGTTTTGATGGTTTTGATGGTTCAGTTCAAACATTGAGTATATTTTTCTCATCAAAATCTATCTCTTTGTTTGTCTTTTCTTCTGATACAATATCTTATTTCACAATTTGTTTGGCTGTATATCAAATGTTAGAGTCTTTTCATAGAAAACATGTAGAGTAGAGTTCAGTGCTTTGCCTGCAATACACATCTGCACAGAATATTCCGCTCAGTCTATGCTTTGAAATAATCGACACATGCATTCATTTTCAGTGAATAATGGGTTTTCATTTCTAACGAAATTGTTTTAATAAATGCATTAAAACTCATGAAATATTACTCGCATTCATCTTAAGTATTAAATTATCATAAAATCTCTGATCGAATGCACTGCAAATACTTATTGAAATACTATGCTTTCGATAGTAATCTCAATTTTCATCCGATTATAGAATATTTTTAGATGAAGGAAAAGATTAATCCCTTGCAGCAATGTAACTTGATGTAACTTTCAAAATGCATTTTATAAATATTTTATAACTCAAATGAGTTTTCAGTCCAATGAGTTCTACTTTAAGCAAACTATTCAACATTTGAAATTGATTAATACAAAATGGAAGCTAATTATTTTGAAAGCTGTGACTCGGTATTCATCTTGTTTGTATTAAAGTGTAATATACAGTATGTACTGGAGCTTTCCATTAGTTAATTTGCAAAGAATTTCATTCCAACTTTATTTAGTCGTTTGTTTCATACATTAAGAATTGAGTTCAATAAGAAGGAGTCAAATGTTGGAATTGTATTGACTTAGTGGTGATGTTATGTGCAAACTGTGTTCAACACTAATGTTATTTTATGTAAATAGTATCAGATTTTGCACATCTCTTCCGAATGTCTTCTTTGAAACAATTTTTATTGGATTTTATTGGAAATAAGAGTGGAATTCATTGTTGAAGAGATGGACGAAACTTATTATTATTATCTCTCATCGATCTTCAATTCAGTGCAAATGAAGTGAAACTGAACGCCAATACATCAGTGCTGTGCATATGGTATGTCTGGTATTCGCACAATTCTAATGAATTCATGGAGTGTTTGATTCTGTAGGAGTGAATGAGAACCTTGGTAATCGATTGACAGCCAGTATTGGCTATAATTTAAAGCAATCGCTTTTGTAACTCAAGTTTATTCATTTGTATCCTTACTAATGATGGAGAGGAGCAGCTGGTGAAGCAACTCAACCAGAATTGTCTTCTTCTGTGGTCATTAATGTTGTGAAGACACGCTCTGAACGGAGAAACTAAAAGAAAAATGATTTCAAACGCCAACAGAAACACTAATTCGAAGAAATGAAACACAATTTTCTATATAAACAGAGAGAATACACACAAATAGTGTTATATAATCGTTAATACAATTTATTAAATTCGGACACTATTTGAGAATTGATTTTAACCCAAAATTATTAATGAATTGCAATAACTTTCGGACGAAATTGACTTTTAAATGCAGGAAATTAAATGCTATTAAAGGCTATTAACGGTCGGCCCAATCATTACTCCATTATATCGAACGGCATTCTCTGACAAATGAATAATCGTATGATTCATATAAAACAACACTAAAGACAGACTTAGGGATAGGCATCGAAATGAAAAAAATAGAAGAACCGATATATTAAAGAGAAGAATGAGAGCAGAGAAGGCTTTGAACTGAAGGCACAGTTGTTTCAGTATTGCCGTTAGTATTGGCACAGAATAGAAGACTCGAAATTTTAGTGCATCGCTGACTCCAACATTGGTTTTTATATTAAGTGAAATACAGAGCACAGAATAGTATTTTAAGTGACTAGAAATGGATTGCCAGTCATCGCATGCGATTCGGACATAAACCAACTCATATATGATATTATATGCGGAGAGTAATGCCTCGTCTCTAATAAGCTGTGGCTAAGGGTTTGGGTGAAGAATAGAGAAATAGAATAAAAAACATTGTGTGCTGTCATAATGTATAGTGCGATAGATTTAATTTATTGGAGCCGTGCTATGAGTTGCCAGTGTTTGCAGAGCTGTGCTCTTCCCTACACAAAAGCGAGAGTCATTTTGAACGGCGCAGCGCTCATACAGTGCTCCTGAATCGATATTTATCCATAACGACTATAAGAAGTGAATACTTTGTTCGCTCCAGAGTTATACCAGAGTTATACCAGTGCTGGCTCTTCTCTCCCTTGAACCACCGAAACCATTCGACTCTTGCCTTTGAGTTAATGGCGAACTCGCGTTTCAAATACTTGTGCTCTTCTTCGTTGACAAACCTCGACTGACTCACCACAGACTGACTCTCCTCTCGCTTACTATTTACTATATTCTGTATATTCTGTGCTCTAACTCTACTCTATTGTCAAAAACAGTTTCACATTTCGTGTTTGCAATGAATGTAAAGAACACTTCCAACAGAATCTGGTTTTCCATTATTTTCTTATGTTTTTCAGTTCACAGAATTCAATGCATAAAGAATGCGAAGAAAAGGTGTAATGTTAATGAGTTTCAAAGTGGTTGTGCCGACAGAGTCGGTTCTCAGTGTGACAGACAAACCCTGTTATGTGTCTGCAAAGCCGACTACACCATTAAATTAGGTGACTTTTGTCTTCAGCCCAGGTTTATAAAAGACAACTGTTTTGTGTCTGTCCAATGCAACCATATTCCCAACGCCGGCTGTTATAACTATAGGGAAGAGTTCAACCAAAACCCCAGCAATTTTTTCGGCTCTAATCGGAACAATTGGCCTTCAGGTGTGTGCCGGTGCAAAAACGGACACTTTTTTGATGTTAACACTAATAATTGTGTCAAGAGAACAATCGGGAGCTGGTGTTCCAATGTGTGGGACTGTCGCCAGGATGACAAACGAGTCATCAGTCCATACAATTGTGAGAATAATATGTGTGAATGTAGTGCCGATTACCTCTACAACCAAACCACAGATGACTGCCATTACAAAGAAACCCATGGTATGGCCTGCGATGGCAAAGACCAGTGCACATCGCCTACGGTCTGTATCAACAAAACATGTGAGTGCGGACCTAACTCTCATTTAGACATTAAAAAGAGCCCAAAATGTCAGCCAAACCATAATCTCAATGATATTAAAAGTGAGGGCAGTCTGGATGTGGCCAAAGGGGACAAGACTTTCGAAATATTCATTTTAACTGTCATTCCTCTCATTATAATATTCCTAACATTAAAGCCGTGTCTGAAAAAGTTTGGTAAATGTAAACCACAAACAGATGAAGTGATTCGTGGATCCAAAGAGATTAGTATCAAATGCACGGACTTCGACAAAGATATGGCACACAATCAGCACAAGTTCTGTGAAAAATTGCAGACCATTGAAGAGGTCGGCGAAGATACCAAATTGAAAGATGACGAAGAAGTGATTGCAGACCAAGTGGTGGTCGAAGACAACAATGAAGGAGAAGATAAGACAACTGCAGATGAAAAATCAATAGAGAATGCAGTGACAGAAGACAATGGAATGAATGAGACGACCATATCTATGGAATGCAGTGCCAACTCCTGAAGTGAACACTAAAATAGTAGTCATAAGTCATTGTCATCGGAGTTGTGAACGCATTGTACTGTCAGACAGTATTCCACTCAAACACAATACTCTGTCATCGGATCTGAAGCTCAGCACAACTTTGGATACATTTTATTGTAAAACAAAACAAATTTAGAATACAATTACTGATAAAAGTTTAACATTCACTGATATGAGTCTTAACTGAATAATACTTTTTGTTATTTACATTCAATTATTACATTTGTATATCAATTCTGTATATTATTTATTCATAATTGAGATAAACTTCTTTTTTTGTACAGAATTTTACGATAAAAATTCAAAAAATCGATAAAATTGTATATATTGTAAGCATCTGTGCGAACATAGATTGCACTCTCAATCGAAATGAACTAGCTTAGAACCGTCAATCTATTTGAAAACTTAAGCCTCGAATTGGAACTGAAATTGAGTGCAACTGTTCGGCACATTACAAACAAATGCAACTTTGAAAGTATGCTTCTTGAAGGCCTTCCATTCAAATATTCAGATATAGGCCTCAATTCTATTCTCATTCTTATTATTCCAAACAATTTGAGTCATTCTTAACAATCAATTATTATAATAAATTAGAAAATAATATGAAAAATAGATATCAAATGAATATAAATTACAAAAACAATACTTAAAGGAAATAATTAATTTATACAAATGTTTTTCCAGGAACTAAGATAAATGAAACCGGGCTTTCGCTAAATTAGATCTGGCTAAAGATTAATTGATAGCAATCGAGTAAAACGTTTACAAAATTGAATTTTTATACTTTTATTGATTTTCTCGAGTTTTGGAAATAGTTCTGACATCAGATTAAAATTCACAGAAATGTTATCAAAAATCAAATGATATAAAAATGAATCAAATTTTAGACTTTATGAGCAAATCTGCAGTAATGGCAAACGTGTTGAGAGGCGGGTGCTAGGGGAAATGTAGGATAATGAGAAGTTGACAAACAATTTGCGGTTCGCTCCAAACTCATAAAAATTACTGAATGCTTGGTCTCATTGTCGACAACAGTGCGGTGACAGAGCGCACAGCCATCGCCATTGCTTACGATATTCTTGTAAATGAATTGGGGCACTACCTTATGACAAACATAGAGCGGGTTATCACTGGAAAGAATGGCAGCCGAACACAAATGAAATAAAGATGGGATCCATGTGTCCGATCGTCCCAAATATTTGCCCTTTTTTTCTTTCAAAGGATTGCCCGAAATGTCTAAACTGTTGAGTCGAGTCGTGGTCTCTAGATTTTTGATGAGAGACAGTGGCAGACAATTCAGATTATTGTGACTCACATCCAATGATTGCATCAAAGCTATGGTTCCCAAACAGTTCGGTAAATGAGACAATTGATTGTAACTGATATTCAGGCGCTCCAAACCTGACATCAGTTTAATTTCGTACGAAATATACTCTAACTTATTGTGACTTAAGTCGAGACTCGTGAGACGTCTCATTCCCACCACAAAAGAGCCATCAAATGAGCGAATTTCATTGTGAGACAAGTCTAGTATCCGAAGGTTTGCCCCCAAATCGTTTAGTTGTATCGGAATTGAAGTCATTTCGCAATTATTGAGCTTTAATTCAATCAAATTATTCAATTTCCAGACAAGTCTTGGAATGAGACGGAAATTGTCACAAAACAATCGCTGCAGACATTTGTTGGACAAATCAGAGGCCGAGAAGTTGTTGTCTTTGATGGTCAGAGCCGTCGGTTTGGGTTTCAATTTTTCAATAGTCGACACTTTTGCCAATTTGGGAATCAATTGTTTCTTCAGAATTTTGTTCATCAAAGCCATGAATGCCTTGAGCATTACATTATCGCAATTCCTGATATATAAGTCCTTCTTCGGGGCATCGAATCTGATAGTTGTCATCCGAATCGTACAGTTGTTCACAATTTTAAACTTTTCTTTGGTCGTAGATGTGATCACAATCAGCACCGGATCCCCGCCATTGTCCGCACCGATACCAACTTTGGCGCGACTATACCTTGGCCGATCGGCACATCTAGTCAACACGAGTGCCGTCTCACAATCTAGTATCATTTAAGCGCTAAAGAGATTAAAATATCTTAAAATCTAATAAAATGTGTTATGAATTGAGACAATCGACTAATTCATTAAAAAAGTGCTAAAAATGTAAAAAATGTAAACAAATATAGATTTGTTTTGGCGCTCTTCAATGTATGAGCATGCGCACATCACTGCTATCTATTAAGTTACAGGGGTACACAAAACTGTATAAAACTTCACATTTGATTCTCTTCGGATTCTTGATTTTAAGCTATCAAAATTAATTCACTAATCAACAAGAATATCTACATAATCTTGAAATGATTGCTGCACTTGGTAAAACTAAGTTACTATGTGTATAGTGTTAGGTCCCCCTAAAGTGGTGGCGATCCCTCTTATTTTGTTGTCTAAAACGAGTCTAAAATAGGGAGTGAATCGATTCAGTCATTCATTGCTTCAGTCATTTAAT
>JAQGCS010001890.1:0-11888 GCA_034702105.1 Fuscozetes fuscipes | reverse complement strand
CGAATCACTTTAACATTACATAGGAGCGGTGCTACAGAATTCTGTCTCTTATATCGAAATTGCCTTAAATCGCAGTCTCTTAAACCGAGATCAGACTGTATAATCAAATCTAGCAATGGGTTCTAAATTAATACAAAGTTATATTTTCATGTATGACCCATGTATGTCCTTGTCGATTTTGACATTTCTCCAGACTATACAATATTTTGAAATTGGTATTTACTATACAAGTATTATGATTTGATTGACAGCTCCAGGTCTCTAAATTGGAGTCTCCAATAACGAGGTTTTTAATACACAGTCTATAAGAGTGTCATCTATTGAGTGAATTATTGCCAACGCATGTAAACCATGACATGTGCTGTGAATTGATTTTTAAAAGTCACACAACTTTTGGTTATTTTTATTTAATTACTTAGAGTTCACAAAAATGGCCAAAAATAGCGATAAGAAGAAGAAAAAGAGAAAACATTTGGACAACACTTCCAACACTTCCAACACTACAAACCATTCAAAAGAGACAAATGTTGTGGTTTTAGATGCCGTCAGATATTCAGACGAACCGCCGCTCAAAAAAGTGAGATAATTGTCTTAACCATTGATTAGAGTTTTATTTACTTTTGAATGGAATGCAGACCAAATGGATTAATAAACAGCGAGTCCTTGTTTTGGCCACTCGTGGCATCACTTTTAGAGACAGACATCTGATGAATAACATAAAACAAATGCTTCCTCACTCAAAATCAGGTGATTTTCCTCTAAATTGTTTCAAATGAGTGACAAAATATTCTCTTTTTATTTGATGGCAACAAAAGAGCCTAAAATGGAGGCAAAAGATCCGAATTTGGTGTTAAACGAAATCTGCGAAATGAAAAACTGCAATAAATGTATTTTCTTTGAGAACCGAAAGCGTAAAGACCTTTATATGTGGTTATCAAATGTGCCGAACGGACCCTCAGCTAAATTTTTAGTTGAAAACAGTAATCATTCTATGATTTCTCTCATAACTTGTAATTAAATGATATTCTGTCCAAACGATTAGTTCATACAATGCAAGAGTTAAGAATGACCGGCAATTGTCTTAAGGGAACGCGACCTCTACTCTCATTTGACCCCATGTTTGACAAACATATGCATTACTCGCTTCTGAAAGAACTGTTTGTGCAGGTATTCATTTGTTGTGACGAATGTGAGCACAACTCATATACTGTTTGTTTCCATTGCAAAGATATTTGGAGTGCCTAATCATCACCCAAAGAGTCAGCCCTTTTATGATCACGTGTTCGCATTCAATATCGTTGATCACCGAATTTGGTTTCGGAACTATCAAATTGTGGCAGAGGACGGATCCTTAGCAGAGATCGGACCGCGTTTTGTACTCAATTTAATTAAAATATTTGACTCGAGTTTCGGGGGTCGTGTCCTCTATAGTAATGCCCATTACGTATCGCCAAACAAATACAGACGAGATCTGAGGACTACCGTTTCCAACAAATATAAGGACAAACTATCGGCAAAACAGAGCAGAGAAATGCGAGAACCAAAGGGCACCTCTTATTTGGATGTCGACAAATATGACGATGTCTTCAACACAATTACACCCGAAGTCGCCAAAGGAAAGGCTAAACACGTATTCCACAGAAACAAAGACTAAACTAATAAAACGTTTGAATTCAATCAAAAAATCATTCATTTATTGAAATAAAGAAACGGTTTGTCGTCAGTTAATCGAACATTATTTTCATATTATATGCAAAAAAAAGGTTTTAATATTAGTATTGATTTTCATATCGAAAGTGACTTTTCATTAATTTAAACATTTTGTTTGTCAACAAATATAATCCATTGATAACAGACCTGACATATGGCGTCTCAAATATATAATGAATTTGTATTTTTTGTCTACAAATATAGAGAAATAATATTTAAGATCAATCGACGAAAACTGCGATAAGAATATCGGTTCAAAAAATTTAAGTCATTTTCAAAGTGTTGTTACGATTTGTTGTCCTATTATTTGTTTGCTTCAAATTATATATAATCTTATAATGTAATAATTGATGTTTTGATGTCAAAATGGCTCCACTTATGCGGCCGCCAGTGACGGAAAGTCATTCCAGTCGTCCACTTTGGGCGCCGTCTGCTCTTTAGGGGGACGACGAGTTCGATTGCGATCTCCAAACGGTCTGTCAGTGCGGCCACCTCTGGGAGCTCCCCTTTCGCTTCTTTCCCCTCCTCTCTCACCACCTCTTTCACCAACCCTTTCGCGTCGCTCTCCCCTCTCACCACCTCTACCTTCACCTCTGTCGGGACGCTCCGGTCTGTCAGCCCTGTCTCTCCGTTCACGGCCGCCACCACGTCTGCCATCACCACCTCTTCGGGGAAAATCTCTTCCTTCATCCCGAAAGTTGATCTCAATGTCCAAAACCTGTTTGTGTCGACCCTTTCTTTCCTCCTCCTGTTGTCAATCAAAACCATTAAAGGTATGAATAACACAATAAATAGTGTCAATGAATACCACTTCGATTTCCTCGTATTCGACGTCTTCCTCCTCGTCCTCAATCTTTTTCTTGAGAACGAAAGTCTTTTTCCATTGGCTGTTATCCTCTCCCTCTCCGGGTTTCCTGAGATTGAACTTGGGCTGAACTCTCTTCTCTTCGAGTTGTTGTTTATACTCTTCGAGTGTCATTTCTTTGGGCCCTTCAATGACTTCCTTCTGTTCTTCACTCAGATTTGCGTCATTTTCCTGGTTTGAGTCATTAACGTCGAGCTGCGTCTCGTCAGCGCTGCGGTCAGTCAACTCTTGGTTGTCGGCAGGGCTTTCGCCATCAGTGTTGAAGTCATTGATTTTGCCCCAATTATGAGCGCCTCCACCCTCTCGTTTGTCAACTGCTTTGACTCCTGCTTTGTCACTACCAGAGTGTCTGTCGAGATCACGTTTGCCACGCCTTTCGTCTCCAAACCGATTGCCACGACGCCGGTCACCAGTTCCGCGACCATTCCTTCCTCCACGTCGGTCACTATCACTGCGTTCCCGCCTTTCCCTAAAAACAATGTGTCTATTATTCTCAGCAGACTATTAATAATAAAATATCTGTAAACGAGTCTAAGAGTTGTTGTCTGTCCGTCGTATGCACACAACCGAACCATTAGAGGGTAAGACTGTCGGCTTAATTGACGGATAAAAGCAA
The DNA here is from genome assembly GCA_034702105.1 of Fuscozetes fuscipes. NCBI lineage: Eukaryota > Metazoa > Arthropoda > Arachnida > Sarcoptiformes > Ceratozetidae > Fuscozetes > Fuscozetes fuscipes. The sequence goes on along the minus strand of JAQGCS010001890.1, from coordinate 8,697 downwards.
AGCAAACAAATTAATACCTCATTTCAGTGTTTCCTCCGAAGCGGTCCTCTCTGTTTCGTTGGTTCTTCAGGTCGTCGATATCTTTTTGGTCGTTCGACGGGCGGGGTGGTCGGTTAGGGCGATCATTCACGTGGTTGGGTCGGTCACCCGTTTGATTCTGGTCACGGTTCCTTTGATTGCGTTCAGTCTTTTGACGAGGGGGTCGGTTGGGGTCGCCTTCGTTCAAACAAAAATAATTACATTATATGTAAGGATAGGAAAGAGAATGCACTCAGAAGTGGGTTAGCTTTGCTTCCAATGCTTTCACAAACACATGGCTTATGAGTCCTAACTTACGACTCAAACTCACAAACTGTTGACAACAAATTCAAGAATCTAAGCATCAAATTAGTCACTAATAACACTCAAAATCATAATTAAATGTTTGTCTTTAGAGTAAGACATCAATCCATTAAATTATAGGACAAAAGAACTCATTTGGACTCTTTTCACACCATTTCAACCAATTGTCGAATAAATCGAAAACAATTCATTGATTTTTGAGGGAAAAAAACATTTTTCTAAATATTAAAATCTTAAGCAAAATGTCTAAACAGAAGAATCCCAAAGAACTCAAATGAGATACAAATGGAAAGCAAAATGAAACCAACCCTTAGAAGTGATGTCTTTAGGTTTCGACAAAGACTGCGAACTGTCGGTTGTCTTCGATTCTGAATTGAAAACAAACCAAATAAATGATAAAATGCTAAGAAGTAAACAAATGAATAATTAATGGAAACAAAGGACTTACTGTTGAGGGAATCCTTTTGAGTCTTATTGTCTTTAATGATGTTCTGGTGGTTAGCGTTGGAGATCTTCGAGTCGTTCAGAGCCTTCACAGATCTCTTATCCTGGGTTTTGTCGGTCTTAATGGGTTTGTCGCCAGTCTTGGAGACGATCTCCAAGGGGTCCTCCTGTTCGTCGCCAATAAAGATGGCATATCTGTTCTTCACGCCTATGCCATACGAAGACTCCATTGCTTCAAATCAATGTGTTTTGCAAATCACTAATTGTTGACAACTTTAAGCTTACAATTCAATACAAATCAGTATTAAATTGGATTAAGAATTGAATAAATAGTTTCTAAACATTTAAAGCATAAATAACATTGTCTTTAGATATGGTTTCCTCTAAAGCAATGTCTACTTCTTTAGTGTTGGAGTCGAAGCGAAAAATGCGTTCAGTCTTTGAGACCTTCACTGCATTCACAGTATAGTGAATATACTCAGCACTCAATGCATGCGTTTGCGCTCAAAACACATTCAATACGGCATCGCTTTGATTGCTGTCTGCCCTCACTCTATGCCTCAGTGTTTATGCCTTACTGTAGGCCTCACTCTATGCAGCGCTCATCCAATCGTCTGTCGATCCAAAGCACAGCTTTAAAGCTCTCAAAGCAGTGAAAACAAAACAATTAAATGGCGGGCTATTCACCAAATCTCACCTAACAATTACGTCCACAAACTTCCCACAACTGTAATCTTATCAGGTCAACTTATTCTATAGATCGCACTAATGAGCTCCCCTAATCTAATATAATCTTAACAGATTTAATACAAATAATGAACTTGCAACTTTATAGCCTCTTGTTAATTAAACTTTTTTCAAACTTTCATTGATTAGAATTCAATGATTATCGCAAACCAGGAGTTTATTAATAGTTTTATCAGTAATTCAAAGTCATTGCAAACTTATTTAGTCTGAATTAGTAAAGTGAGACGATGTTTAATCTTAACTTGATACTCTCAAGTTCAAACTTCAAACTTGAACTTCAATGTAACTCATTTCAAATCAAATCAAAAACTAACCAAAGAATTGTAAATTGAGTTCAATTCATAGTTAAGAAAAACACGTTTCAGTTCAACACTTATATTATTCAAAATCAATATTAAATATATGGTAGACATCGAACTTGATTTTCATTCAATCTTGCTCAAATCCTCCTCAATCAATATTAAAGTATATAATTACAAACTAGATATGCAAATATGGTTCAAAATTGCTTTTTAACAAGTAAAGTTAAGTGAATTTCTGCATTTTCATAGCATAAAATGACTAGGGACTTGATGAAAATACAATTAATATAAGTTAATTATATTAATTAATTGATAAACACAAATTGTACCTTAGTCAGTTTTCAGTTCAAAAGATAAATTAAAATAAGACGTAGTTTTTGGATTGAGTTTAAAGCCTATTGTTTTGATTTGATTGAAGGCAAGGCTAGAGTTGGCGCTAAATCCAAAGTTTATGGCGCCGGCGGTTATGGGCTTTATTTGTGCACTACTTCTACACTGCATTAGACTCTACTCATCAGTTCAGCTGAAAAGTTAAACTACTTTTAAAAGACGAGAGTTTTAATTGATTTTTAAATTGAAAGCAAATAATTGATTGATTTTAATCCAACCAAATGTCACACAAAGGAGTTATTGTCTTCTCGACCCCCAATTCCACCACAAGTTCACACAATTGTGTCAAAGATGACAATAATAACCCACAGTTGGGTTCGTCGCCGATAAGTAAAGACAATAGCATATATCACCCGTGGCGGTGGTCGGACTCGGCCCAATCCATCCAATTGAGTCCATTGTCGAACCCCTGTTACTCTTCGGGCAATTCTCCATTCGATTTAAGTTCGAGTTCGACGAAAAGGGGTCGACCCCGACTCGAAGAGATCACAGGACTCATACTTTCCGGTTCGACCTCTCCGTCAGCCATAAAGTGTGAGGTCTGTAATCGTGTGTTTCCTCGTGAGAAGTCATTGCAGGCGCATATGAGGACACATACCGGTGAACGGCCCTACAAATGCGATTATCACGACTGCGGCCGCGCTTTTGCACAGTCCGGTCAGTTGCGGACTCACCAAAGACTCCATACGGGAGAGAAGCCATTCATTTGCGCACAAATCGGTACTTATTTCTCATTTGTAATTACTTTTCAAACTTTTAATGGAATAAATTGTTTACCAAAAGGCTGTTCCAACCGTTTCACTCACGCCAATCGCAGGTGTAGTCTTCACCCGCGTTCGGGGGTTCGTCGAACTGAACCACAAACTGAACAAAACTCTTCGAAAGTATTAAAACAGAACAAAAATATTGGAAATACTGTTAACAACAGTAATAACAGCAAAAAGTTTGAAAAGAAGACGAAGAGAGAGAAAAGAAAGGACTCGCGTCGGTCTGTGATCGCACACATTGGACACACACACGTCGGTCGCGCCGCTCGCAAACTCCATGAAGAGTTGAATGCAGAGGCAGATGACGAGAGTGACAATAGAGACAAAATTATGGGCGCTCTCGCACTCATGCAATTGGCCGGAAGTGCACCCATCGATATTGGGTCAGAAGTATGTATTGGCGGCAATGAAAACGACGAACAAATCTCTATTCCGACCACTTTTTGGCAGCAAATCTGATTTATGGCACAAATGTTCAAAACTTTCTGTATTTTTCTCCAAATTTGTATTTTTTTAAATGTTATTCCAAATGACTTTTGAGACATAGGTTTCAAATAATTAGTTGTCTTTAATATAATTAAATCATGAGATATGAAAATCTGATGGAATGGAAATACATTACATTATTTTTATAAACTGATGGCATTTATATCAATACTTCACTTAATGTCGTTTTCCATTAATTAATACAAATTTAGATATCATTCGTTTCTTTTATATTTAAAATTCTTATCTTTTATTTAAAATATTTTTTGATATAATAAAAAATTACTTATTTTTGTGAATTCAAACACCGATTGAAATATTTGTCGAAAAATAAATTATATTTCAAAATGATTTTAAAATAGATTCGAATGACTGAGCGATTATATCAGCCGATTGTTTCATTTCTTCCTCACTTAGAATAGCGGTAACAATGAGTCGGATACTGGCATCAGGCAGTAAATGCTCGCTCTCATCCAGATATCGGGCCACAGTCAGCGCATATCCTCTATCCTGAGCCTTAAAAATAATTAAAATTGTGATCAACTGTTAAAATACAGAAACAATTCTCACATAATCGACAACTTTTTCTAATCTCTTTGTTTCGAGTTTTTGGTCATTGGTTTTGGCGGTGAATCTCAAGTGTTTAATCGGCGAAATCGCATCTCCGGACACTTGAATGTGAGGAATGCTATTTGAGAACAATATTAGACTTAATCTGTTGAAGGTTTGTCTCACTTTGTGAGTAAGGAATGCATGAATTGGCTGTTATTGCGGAGCTTAAGAATCACTGAATTGTCATTTTCGATAGTATCGAGAGAAGTTAGAGCTACTGCCGCCTGCAATGGAGGTAACGATGCAGAGAAACAATATCCGAGTCCAGATAAGCGCTGGTGGTCCACAATAAAACTGGTACCGCAGCAGAAGCCCCCATAAGCTGCCATTGAGTTCTCGAGAGTCGCCGAAACCATATCAACGTCGCCGATATCAACACCAAAATGTTCGGTAACTCCTTTTCCATTGGTCCCCAACACCCCAAATGAGCAAGTGTCGTCAATAAACATTCGAACCTTGTATTTCTTCTTCAGTTCGAGCTATAAACAAGATTTGTGTCAATTATCCTTATCATCAATAGTAAGTCTAACCATTTGTGGGAGGGGACAGATATCACCATAGTTTATGTAAAGGCCTTCGACCACCAGAAAGCGTCTTGTTACTTTTGCCTTTTTTGGATTCTTAACACCAAAACAATTGAATCAAAAACTAAACTAAAATTAAAGAATTAAAAAATACTTTGCGGTCAATGTCAGCTTGCTCCAGAAGTACTCGGTGCAGATCTTCGACATCATTATGTTTGAAATATTTGATCTTACTGCGAGAAGCTATGAGACCTTGTTGAATCGCAAAGTTCACCCCTTCGTCACTACAATCACATAAGTATTGCATCAAATTATTTGCAAACATTAGATATGATGTGAAAACTAACACAAAGATAACGTCTCCCACTTTGGAATAGGCGGGAATTGCACTCGAAATGGCAGAGAATCCATAAGAGTAGAGGACAGCCTCTTCAACACCCATGAACTTTGCGAGTCTGGCTTCCAGTTCCAAATGTATGTCTAAATTAAAATCAATTATGTTTTGACACAAAAAATGGACACTAATTAGGACCGACCGACAGTGCCATAGAAACCTCGGGGCCCACAGGAACCGACGCCATATTTGCGGAGACCTTTAATCGCAGATTCAATGCATTTGTCGTTTTCGACAAAACCCAAGTAGTTATGTGTCGCCAAATTCAAACAATCCCTGCCGTCGACGACAATACGTTTTCCTAACTTTGAGGTCACAACTCTTGGATTTAAGGCGTAGTGGTCTGAAGGCGTTTCCGGAACTAACGGTTCTGGAGTCCACTCATTTATGAGTTCTTCCTTTTCCTAAACATTGAATAATTGAATGAAAGGTCAAATCCAAACAAATCTAACCTTTTGGCTGAGTTTTGAAGACTCGGGTTTATAGCTCTTATGGAATATTAGCCATAAGACACACATAAGAAGACAGCCCTCGAGTGCCAAATGATATTTTGGGGCCGACACTAACGAATCGAACATCTCTTTTAACTCCCATTTCATATCCATTTTTGATTTAAAATTTATTGCAATTTATTTCCTTATAATTTCAAATTAAAATATTGTCAAAAATAATAAAAATAATCTCAATTTGTGTCCAAACAAGTGATAAGAATTTGATGATTGAAGTAATAACCAGTAAATAATATTCACAAATATTTTTTTAAGTCGAGTGAGCGTCGACTGAAAGGAATGATTGCTTTAAAAAACACTTTGTTTTAGAAACAAATAAACGAAAAGTAAATAAACTCATAATTAAAAATGATTTGAATTCATTGGAGTTCACATACAATCAAATACTGGGATCTCTATTGAGGCTCACGTTTCATATGATTTGCAAATTGGAGTTTTGTTTTGTAGACTTTACTCATCCGCTTTCATATGATTTCATTCATGAATTGTTCCAATGGTTTGAGACATCATTTCATTAATATTTTCATTTTTGTGAGCAAAAGATGTCAGTGTTTTCAACAGAATATATTGTTTTGTCTCATATTTCTCACAATAAGTGATTCCGTGTTCTCATTGAGTGAAATATGAGACACCGATATCTTAATTACCAACCTCAAATTTCCTATGAACATACTTATTTAGTAATAGTATAAGTAATTTATTTTGCACTGATCAATATTTGCCTCTTCACTCAACTTAACGAATAGTCTTTGTACAAATTCTGTGGCGTATATTTTGTAGCTGGACAACACATAAATAACAAGTACAGTCTTTTCTGTTTCTTATCAACTGCCCAGAATTTGCGATTTAATTGCGATAAGATAGATCAGTTGATAAGAAACAAGGGTTCGATTTAAACCTAATAGCACTACATTTATGATAAAAATTATAAGATTTTATGAAGTTCATGGCCATGGTCAGTTCATTGATATAAACCAAAGTTGATATTAACGAACTATTTTAACACTAAATAACTTAGTGTTTTAAGATATGGTTGATTAGAGATATTAGTTGACAAGATACAACTTGATAAGAGACAGAAATAACTGTATATAGATATTTCAATAAATAACTATAATTCAAAGTAAGTTATAAATTGTTGAAAAAGTGATGTTACTATTGAATGTACAGAATGATACTAGTATCAAAAACTCTTGTATCAAACTCACAAAAGTATTGAAAATATTGTTTTGCAATAAATTTAATAAAATTTTATTCAATGGTTAGAATAGAATACAAAATAAATATTTAGTAAATTATTTGATAAGCAATAACTCGTTTACAATAAACTCATTTCTGATGACAAATAAAGTCTACATTAAAGCTCTGCTTCATATGAGTGGAAGGTTTTGGAAGCTAACTATCGGTTCTTAAATTCCCAGAGGAGTTTCAAAATAAATTATTTACATTTATCATAAAATAAATATATGTTTTGACATTAATTGTTAAAAATTGTGTAATAAAAATGTCATTTAAAGTAAACAACAAGTTTTCGACTTTTTAAGTCTTCGTGTTTTTGTGGTTGTCTTACACTCGGACACAATTATCTGCTTCTTGAGTGAAGAACTTTCGCCAACTTTATGATGAGTGACAGTCTTATCCACGAATATGTTTTTCATCGATTTAATAGATTTCGATAAAGACTTTGAAGATTTGGACCGAATTATATCATTCGTATAATTAGTGGATTTTATTTCACACTCTTTTCGGATAATATTTTCATTTTTGTCATTTTCTATCGAAACAGTTCTTTTGAACTGAGATCTAATGATTTTGTTCATAATTATGCTGAAAGTTGCGGTTACAGAACTTTTGGATCCCCTATCGATATTCTGCTTGATCAATTCGTCATTGATTCCCAAGTCTTTTAATTGTTTATACGCCTCTCTTTCATCTGAATTGATATGAATATTGTTGTTGTGTTGTTCCAAATCTGTGTCCAAAGGTCTGAGTGTATACTGTGGCAAACTGTGAGGAAATGTGTGTGCCCTCAACCACTCGCATTCTTTCAATTGCTTCAAATCCCATCTCTGGTAGCAATCGGTTTGAAGCAAACCATTAAAGATTACAACACAGTCTTCACTCAAATAGTCGGGAACGTCATAATAACACTCCATAATTAATTTCTTTAGTGCTGAAATGGTTTGTGCTTTGAATGGCATCGAAGAGGTTACCATAAAATACAATAAAACCCCGAGAGCCCAATAATCGACATATGGTCCAGCATAACTTTCATCATGAAATAGTTCCGGAGCTGCATATGGGGGCGATCCGCAAAACGTGGACAACAATTCTTCTTTGCTTTCAATACGTGTACTGAAACCAAAATCTCCAACTTTTATGGTTTTCAGATCCGAAAAGAATATATTCTCTGCTTTAATATCTCTGTGTATAATATTATGACTGTGCTGTTCGCCATAATATTTCATAAATGAATAATAATTGATTAATCAATAATTGTCTTGATACATTCTATTTTATATAATCTAGAATGGACTTTATTTGTAACATTTACGCAATGATCTAATGTCTAATTAATTTTAATGAATTTTGTTCTCTAATATAATGTTCTCAGTTTATTGTCTAACAGACACAATAAGTATTGATTTTTTCAAATATAATCTAGATGATTCATAATGTTAATTCTTGACATTTATTTTTTTAAACATTTTAAAAACAAAATATAATTAAAAGAACTTTGAAATAATGCTTACCATGTGATCGATTGCGGCTACGAGTTGTGCGAACAGTGGTTTGGCCTGACTTTCGGAGAGTCGCCCCTCTCTTGTGATGAACTGAAAGAGCTCTCCATTCGGCGCGAATTCCATTACCAAGTACATTTTTGATATGGTTTCGACTACCTCGAATATAGTGATTATATTAGGGTGATGCAGCCTCTCCATCGATGCTATCTCTCTATCAATGTAATTGAAATCACCAATTTAAAAATAATCTCTAATTTAATGAGTGAAACCAGAGATGCCCAAAGGGGGGTATTTTTTATTTGTCCCAAAATCAAATTAGATGACCCCTCAAATGACCTATAAAATGATTTTTCGGTGAAAAATCCGAAAAATTGTCATTCAAATCCGAGGAGTTTTGACCCCCGCTAGATTTTCGAAAATTTACGGAAATCTTTGA
>JAQGCS010001889.1:0-11890 GCA_034702105.1 Fuscozetes fuscipes | reverse complement strand
TAATAAATCTAAATGATTTATTTTCATAAAATCACTAAATGCTTGATTGAACGCCATTTTAATGATAGAAACATTTTGTACAACTTGCTTGTTACAGTTCGTAAATTCATTTAACATATAATATTATACAATGCTAACAAACCTAGCATTTGTTTGAGAATTGTGACCACGACAAAGACTGGCACATAAATCGTAGTAAAATCCTTAGCTTGTTTCTTTAAAAATTAAATTAAAATATAAATTTGTGTACATACATTTATTTTAAATTACCTTGGTCTCTTCCCATTGCTGATTTGTAATTGTGCTTGGTTTCTTAACGGAATCCAACTGGTCCTCAAGAATACTAGACACAACAATTATTTCAACTACATGACCAATAATTACTAATATTATCAAGGCAATCAATGTCCACTTTTTACATTTTATATCGGGATTAAATTTCATTGTTGAAGGAGAAGAAACCATTTTTATTGGAAAAATTACCATAAAACAATTAAATGAATGAAATAGATCTCATAAAGTTGACAGCTCAAAATAATTATTAAAGGAACGCCTATTTATTTTAAGGGATCATTACAATTTTCAAGGTATTGACTTTTTATATTGCAATCGAAATACACCTAATATAAATAACAGGGATGCCTAAGGGAAAGAAGTAGGCCTCTTACCCCCCCCCCCTAGAATTTTGGCTCTAACCCCTCCATAGAATTTTGAATAATATAGCATTCTCTGCCGCCGAGCAAATCGAGGTGGCAAATTTTTTCCCTCAATCCCCCTTCGTGTTTTTTGGAAAATTTTTAGCCTCCTAGACCACCCTTTAAGAAATTTTTGAAAAACACCCACTAGACCCACACAAAGAACTTACGAGTTTGGGCATTCCGGATAAATAACTACCTCATCCAAATTGTAGATCTGTAATATTTAACATGGAGACTCCGAGCTCTCAGAGTGTGCAGGGTTTTTATTTTAAATTCAACAGGGGATCAGGATGGGATCAATTTTGATTCGCATCTTTACATCATTTAAAATGTGTTTGTTTTTAACTTATTCGCCATAAATCAGATTAATTTAATATAATTAATAGTTTGTTCTAGATGAAAAGTAATTTTCAGAGAATTTCGCGAATAATAGAAAATAATTGCTAAGATTCCCTGTATGTGTAATTTAATGAACACTTCTCACTGGATGAGCTTGCGTCTTCATTCTCTTAGTGTCCAAAGCAAAAAGAAAAGCAAATACTGTCATAACCAAGTACAAGGCAAAGTTTCCCCAAATAAATGATTGCTTCAATGCGGGAAATACACTGCTTATTGTCACCAATGTCATAAAGATTGCATAGGTGAGAGTTAGATAATGTAGTTGTGACAATAAACGCCAATTAGTCCCAGAAACAGTACCACACAAGCCACAGACCCTGATGCTATAAATAACGTTCTTGTTGGTTTCTATTTCAAAAGATCACTTAGTGATAGAATTTTAAACATGAAAGGTATAAAATTACCTTAATATTACTCATCCGAATAATTAAAAAGATCAAGTGGATTTAATGAACTATCTACATTAATAACCGCCACAACTGTGGCAACGATCTGGAGAACTACCACAATGGTTGTTGCAGATATCAGGGTCCATTTCCTGAAATTTATATCATCATTCGAATTAAAAACCGATTCCATATTTGATAATGAGCCTGATAACATAATTAAAAATAAGTCTCATTCAAGCACAATACTCAATTATAGACGAATTCTGATTAAGGAAGGGGAATAATGTGTGCCACAACTTGCAAATATTATTTAATTAGATGTCTCACACATTTACGAAGCATTCGTAATAAAATTCAATATGTACAGTACTATCTCTATGTTATCATTCAAATGTGTCAACTTTGACCTTAATACATGATATAACCTTTTTCATTGCATATATATGCAATATGGTTTTGTCGTTAAAGCCCCATAGAATTTTTAAAAATGTAAAATTACAGACATAGCCCAGAACGAACATTTGATCTTGATCCCCTTGTGTTTTTCTTTTATGTGATTTTTGCATAAAAAATTCAATTATGTTTATTTACATAAAAAAGTTTAACAACTTTTGGAAAAACAAGCCTTTAGATCTTTCCTAGAAATTTTCCAGGGTTAGACCTCCCAAGAACTTGATCATCCCTGAATTTATGATTTAAAAAAATCGTATCATCAAACAATTTCTACCAACAATGGGTTCGAACTGTAGTTTTCAATTTGTATTAATATAAATTGATTTTTTCTTTAATAATAAGTTCATCTATTATTGAATAAAACAAATGTAATTACAACAAGCAACAACAAAAGAAATTTAATTTTGAAGTAACGTCATGAGTAATAAAAATTGCAGTAACTTTTGTGCTAAAAAACTGTAAAATTATACAATAAATTCAGTTTATTTATATTACGCGAATTAATTAGGCGAGACAAAGCTAGCTCTTATTATGCTAAAAGTGTCCTCGAACACTATCGTTCCCTCAAAATAAAGTTTGTTGACTTACAGCGCAACCCTACAAATGTCCCGCAATGGAAAAATTGAAGATTTTTTTGAATATCTCTGTCAAATAGTTTACGAAAATGGTTGGAGAGTCTCGACATTTGAAGAAATAATAAATAAAATAAAATGGTGTCTTAGAAAAGTGGACAAGAGTGTGATACAGCGGATGATGGAAGCGGTCTCCAAAAGGCTTCAGAAATGTGGTCAAAAAGGACCGATGGCTTTGATTCATTAATCAAATATAATCTCTTATATAATAATTAATCTATAATTTGATTTTCATTCATTTCGAATAAATAGCTTTTAAAATATTTAAATTAACAAGTTACTGCAAAATTTTTTACTCAGGACGTTAGTGACGTTTTTCAAAATATAAAGTCGAAAAGTCTCCATTTCCTACAACTTATATCATTTTGGTCATATTTTAAATTTGAGTTTAGCTTATAGTGCTTGTTAAGAAAACTAAACTTGTACACCTTCAAACTGTAATAGAATGTCATATTACAATAGAATCAAGGTGCGGAGAGGGAGTTATAGCCCAATTACCCACTAGTTTTTGAGCACGATCAGACTCCTCCTAGATTTGATGCAAATTGAATACCACCTGCGGCCGAGCAAAGTTGTTTACCTTGGTTCTCCTATTGCATTTCCGACGAGTTAAGAGATACTTCCAATATCTCCTAGTTCAAGGAATCCCCCTGAGGTCTCCGCATCCTTGATTGTAAATTATGTTATATAATACCAAAATTACTATAATAGTTTAGTCATCAAGCAAACATTCATTTATTTATTCAAAGAGTTGCAATCAAAACACGCCAAGATCAAATAAACTCTGTTAAGAAAGTTAATATTGCAATATTAGAGCAAAATAGAGCAAGTAATTAAATTTTTCATTTTTAGTTTTTACATTTTTAAATAACATTAATTGATTTGTTAACAAGTTAATAATATTTGTAATCTCAAATATTCTTGAGCTTATAATCTGTGTAATTTAATAAACACTCGCCACTGTATGAGCTTGGGTCCTCATTCTCTTAATGTCGAAGGCAAAAAGAAAAGAAAATACGGTGATAACCAAGTATAAGGCAAAGTTTCCCCAAATAAATGATTGCTTCAATGCGGAAAATACACTGCTTATAGTTACCAATGTCATAAAGATTGCATAGGTGAGAGTTAGACAATAATTTTGACAATAAACGCCAAGTAGTCCCAGGAGCAGTATCACACAAGCAATTGACCCTGACACTATAAATAATGTCCTTGTTGGTTTCTATTTCAAAAAATTACCTAGTATTAGTAATAATAGGATAGGAAAAATGAAAGGTATAAATTACCCTAATATCAGTCCAATATTCATCCGAATAATTCCAAAGGTCAAATGGCTTCAATGCACTATCTACTTTATTAACCGCCACAACTGTGGAAACAATCTGGAGAACTATCGCGAGAGTAGTTGCAGATAGCAGGGTGAATTTTCTGCAATTTACCTCTTCATCCGAATAGAATTTATCCATATTTTAAAGTCAGCGTGATAACATATTACGTGGCGCTATTAATTCTCACAAACTTTTCCATAGAGTTCAATGTAAATTTTTGTAGGGATCTATTACTGCATGTAATAATTAAAAAAATAGCTGTCATTCAGCACAATATTCAATGAGAGGCCAATTCTAAATAAGAAATAGGGAATAATGTGTGCCACAACTTGCAAATATTATTTAATTAGATATCCCACGCATTTACATAATAAAAGTCACAAAATACAGTACGATCTCTATGTTATCACTCATTCGGTGTCAACTATGACCTTTTTCATTTCATTTATTAAATGTTGTCTTGTCATTAAAACCCCGTAGAATTTTTCAAAATATAACATTACAAGCATAGCCCAGAACGAATATTTTTATCTTGGACACCTTGTGTTTTTATGTTATTTTTGCATAAAAAATTCAATTATGCTTATTTGTATAAAAAGTTTTTAACAAATTTTAAAAACAACCCCTTAGACCTCTCCTATTAATTTTCCAGGATTAGGTCTTCCAAGAGCTTGATTATTCCTGAATTTATGAAATAAAAAAATCGCATCACCCCATAATTTCTACCAACAATGGGCTCGAACTGTAGTTTCCAATTTGTATTAATGTAAATTGATTTTCTCATTTATAATAAGTTCATTTATTATTTAATAATACAAATGTAATCACACCAAGAAACAACAAAAGCAATTAAATTTTGAAGTGGTGACGTTTTTCATAAGATCCAATAGTGTCCATGTCTACAACTACACAGTCTACCTTGTCTAGATATCATTTCGGTCTTCAATGTTTATTAAGAGAACTAAACTTGTACCTTCTATAAAACTGTAAATGAATGAGGTATGTCATATGTGTATATTACAATAAAATACTTTTTATGGCTAAGCCAGATGAGAAATAAATTTTTCTTTTTACAAGAATAAAAATTTTGTTATTTTTAATCTCAAAATAAATTAAATTTAAATAATTATCAAAGAGCAAGGCAATAAAATATAAAATAAGTTAATTTTCACAATACCCAGACTCCACATAACAATATTTTTATTTTTAGTTTTCACACATTTATATAGATTAAATTAATTTGTTAACAAGATAAAAATATTTGTTCTCTCAATAATATTTGTAGGCTCAAATATTTCTCATGTTATAATCTGTGTAATTCAATAAACAGTCCAAACAGCTTGAGCCTGGCTCTTCATTCTCTTAGTATCCCGAGCAAAGAGATAAGCTAATACTGTGATTACCAAGTACAATGCAAAGCTTGCCCAAACAACTGCTTGCTTTAATGCGGTCACCACAGATCCTATTGTCACCAAGGTCATAAAGATTGCGTAGGTGAGTGTCAGACAGTAATTGTCTTTATAAACGCCAATTAGTCCCAGAAACAATATCAAACTAGAAATGACCCCTGCTACTATGAATAAAGTCTTTGTTGTTTTCTAATTTAAAATATCACCTAGTAACAAAATTTTTAAAAAATTATAAAATTACCTTTGCCTCACTCCATTGCTGTTCCGAAATATTAGCAAGCTCTGGTGGCTTCACTACACTATCCACTAAACCAACTGCCACAACTGAGGCAACGATCTGGATAATTATCGCAATGATTGTTAAAGTTAGCAGTGTCCATTTTCTGCACTTTGTGCTATCATCCATAATTAAAAAAATCAGTGTGCTAACATAATTTAAAATATCAGTTATTCAAGCACAATATTCAATGACAGACCAATTCTAAATAAGCAAATGGTGAACAGCGGTTGAGACGCATCTTGTAAATATTATTAAATTGGATTTCTGACACATTTACAAAACGCTCACATTAAAAATCAATAAATACAGTACAATTTCTGTGTTGTCACTTATGCAACTATGACATAAAAAAGGTAGCTTGAACTATTTATTTTATAGCACTGAATATGCGCAAGCAACTTAATAATTAACACATACTACTATAGTACTTTTGTGGTGCTCTACCAATGATTGATCTAACCTTGAACTTACAGATGAGAACATTGAATGTTCAACAAATGAAAAACATAATTTAGCATAACACAATTTCCCAATAATGAGTTCGAACTGTAGTTTTTAATTTGTTTTTAATGTAAATTGATTTTCTCTTTAATAATAATTTATTCCATGTTGAATAAAATAAATCAAGTAAAATCAATATAATTTCTTATTATTTAAGCAGTGACGTTTTTCACATGAATTATATTTATAAAGCATTTTATTGATTGGTATTGAATGCCCTAGCAAGCAACTGGTACATTTTATGCAACCCATCCATTTTGAAATTGAACATTCCTCATTCGTTTGATATCCTGAGCGAATAAGTATGCCACAACAGTTACACCCACGTAAAATCCAAAACTCAACCAGGCTATTGGGGAGGTCATTGCTGTGCTAATTGTTGCTAAACAAGCAAAGGTCATCAAGATGGCATAGGTTAGAACGAGGCAATAATTTTCTTTGTATGAGCCAAACAGTCCCAGCATTTGGATTGCTATCGATATGACACCGCTCGATATGACAATGTTCCTTGCTAGTTTCTTCAGGTTTAAAGTTAAAATTAAAATTATTCTTTGAGAAATAAAATTTAAATCACCTTGGTGTCTTCCCATTCTTTATCGCTGAGTGTATTATTATACGGCCTGTCCAGGTTCTTTGAAAGGCTAACGCCCACAATTATTACAATGATCTGGATAACAATAGCGGCCAATGTAAGTCCGAAAAGTGTCCACTTTCTATTACTTATATCATTTCGGTCTATCATGTTTGACTAGAGCTTGCTAACAAAACTAAACTTGTACTATTTCCAACTGTAACTGAACAAGGAATGTAATTTGGATACAGATTACAACACTGAAATATATTATTTGGATAAGCCTGATGATAAATCTATCTTTCTTATCAAGAATTTGTCATTTTAATCTCGAATTTATATAGATTTATATGGTTTCGAAAAGAACAAGGCAATAAAATTACAAGTTTATTTTTATAAAGCATTTTAACCAATAAGCTATAATAAATATTTTTATGATATGGAAGGGGTTCACTACATCTATGAAATGGAATGAAGTACTTAGTATTTCGTTCACCTGATCCACGTCAAGTTATATTATGCCGAGCAACAGCTCAAATTTCTAGTTGTATATGCAAGTTTAATTTTTTTTCTTTTGAGATTGTAGAATAGGGAATAGGGCTGCGGAAGGTCCTAAAACTATGCGGGCGTTTGGACTATATCCCCCTTCCGCATCCCTGAAAAAAATGATATGATTAAGACAACTACATTAAATATAATGAATGTTGCAATATATCCACCTGCTATATTGAGTGAAAATTTAATTGTCAATATAACTAGCACATCTAAAATTACATAAATTAACACTAATGGAAAATATTCAATAAAAATGACAAAGAGTCCAAACGTTTGAATAATTATGGTCATTACACCGATTGTAATAATTGACCCAGTAATTCTCTGCAACATTCGCTATTAAATATCAAAGTCATTAATATCATATCAAATATTATAACAATTCAATGATTTACCGGTTCGTCTTCAAAGTTACTGATGTTTAGTATAATAATGATTGAAAAAATATTCCAGGTTATAATTAATAATTCGAAAGCACAGAAGCGAGTCCACTTTTTATACGTATCAGAACTATAGTCAACCATTCTTAATTGTTATTAAGCACTATTAATTTTAAATAAGATTTGGACCAAGTACATTTTAGTAGCTAAAAAATAATAATTTTATTAGGCACTGCCAAGAGTCAACTGATAGCTTAACTGTTTAAACATATTCTGCACTTAATGCTATCATCATGATAATTTTTAAAAAATCAGCGTGCTAATCATAATTAAGTGTAATTCAAGCACAATATTCGCAGACCAATTCTAAAACAAGCAAATGTTTAATAACGCTTGAGTCGCATCTAGTAAATATTATTAGACGTCACACATTTTCAAAAAACACTTACAATAATAATCAATAAATACAGTACGATTTCTTTGTTGTCACTTATACTGAGCCAAGTATGACGTAAAACATCTTAAAAATATTTTAAATCATTTAAATTATAGCAATAAATATGCTCAAGAAACTAGATAACAAACACATGATACTTTTGTGGTGATCTATCATTGAGTTGTCTGTCCTTTGAATTTACTAATGAGAAAATACTAAAAACAATTTAAGAACCATCATCGAACAATTTTTCAACAATGAGTTTGAACTGTAGTATGTAAATTGCATAAACAAAAACTGCAAGTAACATTAATATTTTTATTAAAGAGAAAATTGATTTTCTCCTTAATAACAATTTTCTCTAAAATCAATAAAATAAATGTAACATGATCAATAATGTGTAAATAACTATAGCGATTCTTAATTCATTTATATATCGATTTAACAATACGATGAGGGCTTTAAGAATGAGAAGTGCGCGTTTTAAAAAACAGATATGCGTTTTATGGCTAATGAAACGTTTGATTATTAAACACTCAGAAAGTGAATTGAAAGTTCATTAATTGCATTTGAGATCTTCTGATTCTTCTTTTTGTCACTATTTATCACTACATTTGAGACGAGTGCTAGATGAGTAACACTGGCTCAAGTAGTTGTGTAGTCAACCGACGGTAGTAGTGGACAACTATTGAGGACACAGCTTGAATGAGTGGACACACATATAACCCAAATAACAACACTTTATTATAATCACAAAATATATGTTAACTACTTAATGGTTTACAGAAGAGTGACAGAGAATAACAGAGTATAACAGAGCACTGGCTTAAAACATAGGAAATGCTTGAATAGTATGTGAGTGGTTAGCCAGGGTAACCAGTATTGAGGAATGACCCTGAGTGTAAAATCAATTTTACACTCAGGGTCGAGTTCTGAGAGAAAGTCATTTGTGACTGTTCTCATTCCCCGACGTCTAAAATTTAGTGCCACGTTTGAAGAATAGTTCCAGTTGACAAACGTGTGCACTCCTTTCTTCATTTGTGTCAGAGTGTTTGCTTTGATAATAGACAGGTGATATCTGATTAGTGACTTTAAATGAACCTGAATATAGAGGAGACAAGTTGTATCTCTTTGTGTCATTCGGTGGTGTTTGCCATATTACGAGATCACTAATTGATTTACATTTGAATTTGTGATTCGCTTTGTCGAAGTCGTAGTCACTGTCGAATTTGAGTGGCTCTTTTGGTGTCTGATGTGGCGTTTAATTCTTTGAATCTCTTTGTTGTTGAGGCCGGGATTGCGATCTTCGCCTACGACTCGAATAATTGTTGAACTGTTGGTTATAATTAGCAAAACATCCGAAATGATTAAAATTTCGTTTAGGCTGAGAGTTAGGATGTCCCTGGTTTTGTCGAAAGTTTTGTTGGGTCGAACTGCGACTGTTCGGCTGATGCGAATTGTTTTGGTGAAATACCTGTTGTTTTTTGAACGAGTTGTCAGTTTGAAGTTTGCGTTTGACTTTTGGATCAAAAAGTGTTCGATAAGTTGTATCCTTGATGGGTTGTTTGAGAGTAGTGAAAGCCTCTAGCTCTTCTTACCCCTCAGAAAAATCCAAGACTTTTTCAGTATAGAATCCACTTTAGGATTGATTTGAGATGTGAAGAGACAGATTGTTCTTCGAGTGTGAATGAGTAAGGTCTATGTAGAGTGAATTGGATTGATTTGAGTCTGGTTTGCGTTGAAAGATGGCTTGAGTAGGTGTGGGTCCAGCCGGTGTCGGTGGGGCATGTGCCTTACGAGTATGGCAATCAATTTGGAATCCGATGGTCGACAACGAGGGCAGTCCAAGCAATAAGTTGTATGAAAAGTTCTTCATTACATGGACTTTGATTCGTGTAGTGATTGCGTTGACTTTGATTGAGACATATGCTGACCCATCACTGTGTATTAGACCAGATGTCATTTTGATGTTGACTTTGTCTTTTGGGTTGGGTTTGACTCTTATAGATTTCAAATACGTCGAAGACATTATATTGATGTTTGAGGCGGTGTCCGAAATCGCGACAGTTTTGTTGCCATTAATCAGAAGCTCATGTGTTACGAACTCTTTTGTTGGATCAACGGATGTCATAAGTGAAGAGCAGTTGCTATGCTTGACTTTCTTTGGTTCGGAATTTGAATCTTTGGCTTCAGGTTTGGGTGGATTTGGACAGAATTTTCTCCAATGGAATGCTGTAACACCTCTTGCTGTGCAAAAAAGGCAGGGCTTTGTTGGAGGTTTGCTAAAATCGATTTGAGAAGAGTTAAATCGCTTACTGTCATTGAATGTCTTCTTTGGTGTGTTATGTTGTTCAGTCTCTCTGTTGCAGTGAATGACTGTGCAATTAGTTGTTCCTTCAGATGACTTTCGGTTGTCCCTGTATTTGCTTTGTTTGTCGAGAATTGATTCGACTTTGGTGACTTTGTTTAACCAGTCTTCAGGTGTGTTGAAATCACAGGTTACAAGCAAGGTTTGATAAGAGTCCGGACAACTATCTGTCAGAACATTGACTTTTTCTTCGTCTGTGAGCTTAGTTTTGTCTAAATGAGTCATCTTATCGTCGAAGTAATCTTTGATAGATTCGTTTCGTTTGAGTCTTCGATGATAAGCGGCGATGACTGATGGTATGTTTTGGTACCAAAACGTTTGTTGAGAAGATCATTGATTTCAATCCAGGTTAGATTTAGAATGTTTGGTGAAATCTTGAGCGAATAGTATTCGAGGGCTTCGTCTGAGAGATAACTCATGAGTTTTGTTGCCTTGCGGTCGTCTGCGACGATATTTAACTCATTGCAAATGACTTCGAAAAGATTGAGCCAATTGTTGACTTAAATTCGATTCTTCCCTGAATACGATTCTAATTTGGGAGGTCTTTGTTGAGGAGCGGGTGGAGGCGGTGGCTGTTGAGGTGGTTGCTGTACTTGTTGTTGGAGTTGAACCAACTGCTGTTGAAGTTGAGCCACGAGTTGATGTAACTGTTTAACATCTTGTGCTGAAGCCTTGACTCTATAGACTCTATGGATTGGGCGACTGTTGAGCTTATAGTCGAGTGGATCTCTGAAGAGTAGATCAATTGAAAGGAGTGGAGGAGTGCCTCTTCCTGTAGGTTCACCAGTGAAGTGATAGTTGAGATATCGGTTGGACTCTCATCTTGAGTGTCGATAATTGAGGAGAACTTCTCTTCTGATTACTTCTTCTATGAGTTGTGTAACAGTTTGTTGAATGAGATTCGACTCAATTGTTATTTGAGTTGTACTTTTTAATTAAAGTTGGCTTCGATTAGTTCCAGAATTGGATCAGTTCTTGAATTATTGAGACAACCGATTGAGACTTGAGTTGTGTCTTCAGTTGGCTAAAGGTTAGCTTCTGTTGATATGTGCGACACGTGTTTCATGCAGTGTTGGGCGGAACCGGAAGTTGCTGTTCCTTTGTTGAGATTGAATAACACGTGGCTTGAGGTGAGTTGTGGGCAGAAACGGAAATCGTTGTTATTCAACGACTAATGGGTTGAATGTTTGCCCGAAATGTGTCCGATTGCTGTTCGAAGAACTTGACTTTGAGTGGAGTCTTGAGTTTCAATACTTGACGATCAGTTGACAAATAATCGACTGTTAACTGAGTCGGCGGTCCCGACGAGTTGTGAGTGTGTGAACTCGACCTCGAGTTTGCTGACAATCGATTGATTTGAAGATGTCTTGAGTTTGAGAGACTTGGGGTCGAAGTCGACGAACATCTGTTTTGGACCGGAAGTGGGTGTTGTCTGTTGAGATAGACTGTGATCTTTGTGTTGATTTGGGCGGAAGTCCTATTCGTTAAGGC
>JAQGCS010001888.1:0-11892 GCA_034702105.1 Fuscozetes fuscipes | reverse complement strand
CGGGTAGAACGACAAAACTATATACTACATTCTTACTTCGTTAATGTAGTGAAAAATTATTGAAATAACAGTCGAAAAAATTACACACATTTTCTGTGATTAGAAAGTGGAATAACGAGAATAACCAAACCATTATTCAAATTAGGCCTTGATCTAACATTTTTGACTGCATTTGAGTTATATTTCTTTCGAATAACAAACAAAAAGACCATTCTCAATATAATTCTCTAATTGATATGACATTCATTCCAAACATTTCTGTTTTACTTTTAAAATGATGATTATTCTCTTGATTTGATTCTTATATTGAAATCTTATATTCTTTAAAAGCAAACATTAAAGAGTTTATAATCTTGGTCGTTGACAAAATCATTTGATTGAAATAAAAAATATGTCGATTTTACACAAAAATAAAGAATAATCGCTGCGTTTGATTGAATCCAAAAATACTTTTGAATGCATTAATTATAACATAAGAGATAAGCAAACATACAATTTATATGAAAAGTCATTTGAATGTCATTCGATTAAAGTTTCCGTCGATTTTGATGAAGGATTGAAGACATGTCTCATCCCAAGTGTGAGAAACTCTAATATCAGATTAATGTTTAATGTTTTTCAGTTAATTCGAGTGACAATTGTTGACGGCTCTGATTGTTGTATGGCTTATGGAGTGCAGTGCAGTGCAGTAGTGGTGCCATTTATTATTATTCTGTATTTCTCTTCCAAACCAAAGCACACCATCTTTCAGTCTAATAAAACTAACGATTTATTACATTTGTCTGTCGATCGGTTCTATTGGTGCAGAGCTCTAACCCATAAGGAATGATAAATGACTTTATTTGCAATGCGATAATATTCTTCAGTCCATTATTCTCAGCAGACAAATACATTCCTTATAATACTTGTCCTGTTCTCAGCTGTGATTGTTGTTCTCGAAGGGGCAGTCAGTTTAGACTTCAGCATAAATTCAATCAATTCTTAGCATTGATTTTTTTGATATTGAAAAATGACATTTCATTCATAGACAAGAAAATCAAAAAACTTTTCGATGCGATGGAGAAGAATAGGCTTTAATTTCTACGCATTTTTTATACAAAATATTGGAGCAAAAAAAGTTTAATTATTTATTTCTCAAAATGGATGTCAAAATGTTTTTATCGCTCAAATGGTGTGGATTCAATTTTTTCAATGCTTTTCCGCCTTATGTTTTGAACTTGCTAAAAAATCTTTATATCAATTTTTTTACGAATAACGAAAAAAAATTTGCAAATAATAAATCAAAAGCCAAACATGTTATGAAAAGTCAATTCAAACTATCGAATGAACAACAGTTTGTGCGATCAATGTATCAATGTATCCATCACAGCACTGTTCTTACAGTGCTCTTATCAAGGCGATTGCAGAGCAAAACATATGATATATGATTATGTGTTGGCCACAAATTTATTATTTTTATGGCCACCACATTGTCTGTCACAGAGATGAAAGAGAGAGAGAGAGAGAGAGAGAGAGAGAGAGAGAGAGAGAGAGAGAGAGAGAGAGAGCTGTTTACTGGTGTGAAGGCCCAGACAAACAACATATAAATTATATGGTAAACGGTTTGCGGTTGCGATACATTTGGCGGTCAAAGCATAGCAAACAACGCATCTGAAGAATAGTTTGTTTTATTGCATTGAATCCATATTAATACGAATCCATAATAAATATACACTAAATTTCTTCTTTCTATATATATCGCATGTAATTTTTGTGGCCAATTATTATAACATTTATATTCTAGGCAATTTATCTTTTCTTATATTCTATCGCATGTTATAACAAATTCGCAATAAAATATTTCAATTTTCCTACCATTTGATACTCATTAGGAAACTCCTATTCATTATACAAACATTTTATGGAATTATATTTAGAAAATGTCTTCAATTTTCTCATAACTGATTCTCAAACTCTGTTACAAAAATAAATGTTTGACTTTTATTGCATTTAATAATCCAATTGAAAAATATATCGACAAAATCGACAAAAAAATAACCGAATGATTGAAATCATTTATAAGACATTCGACAGATTTGTTTAACTTTTTTGCTGAAAGTCTTCTGAAAAACAAGTTTTTGTTTAATTCGATAAAATCGACTCAAAATATATTATATGCGAGACTTTAAGTAAGAATACGGCAAAAGGCGAGCGATAAGAGAGATATGAAGCAAAAGATTTAGTTTGTAGTCACAGAAGAGTACAGTTTGTCTTTTATGGCGGCGTTTTCTCTATGAAGTATTTATCAAATGTTTGTCACTTATATGAAAACCATTTGTGACATTTCACGTGAAGCGCAAAAAAGCGAGTCATCAGAATATAAGACGCGATGAACGCCAGCCTTACAACAAATGTCACGACTGACGGCCCTACACAACAACGTCGCTGTATATCGCCATCGTCTTCATCCGAAACACTTTTATCTTTTTGCTTGACTCTTATTTTATCTCATTAGATGATTCTCTCCCTCTCCTGTGCCAGAGTCGGCCTTCTTATCAGTCAGTGGCACTGATGGTTGTACTGCTCTTCGACGCGATCCGATTCCGGATTTTAGTTGACTCTTATGATTGTCCATAAGATAGTGCGGACACATATCATATGAAATTTATTGTGAAAAATGCCTTAAAGGTTGTGCTCACTCTTCACTGCATATCAAATGATTTTTATAATTTTTTAGTCACATTCACTGATTTTATTTGTAATAATTTAATCGACGAAAAAATACTGCTTTCAAACATCGAATTTATATTTCAAAACACGTTTGAGTTTACGCTTCGGTTTTCTTCTCTCTCTCTCTCTTTATCTCTGACTATGTTTTAAATTTCTTCTAATCTTTAAGATTGCAATCGATTGGTATTCATTTCCAGCTAATAATCGACAGTCTGTTCGATATTAAGTGACGGAAAGCATATGAAAAATCTTAGTTTATTTCACTAACTTTTACCAAATGTTTCAAATATATTATTATTTTTTTAAATTTGAGGCAAAATTAATGATATCTAATATAATGTTTATTATCTGTCATTTTAATAATTAATTAATTGAATGACATTTGTCTATGAATTTCATATGCGATACACATTTTGAAAAGCTTAGGAGCTTAGGAAATCAAAAGAATTTTAAATTAATTTTAATTACATTTGATTGTTATTGAAATTATAAGGAGGCATGGTGCATTGCACGGTGTATTGCATGGTGTAATAAATGTCTGACACATCTTATGAATGATAATCTTCTTATAGACTTTATTCTGTTTTTGTGCGTTAAGTCATTAGTGACAAAGAATTTGATGTTTTTATGCGTTCAGTTGATTGCAGTTGTCTTTCATACGAGCGATGATTCCGTTGAAAAAAGCACTTTTGAAATGGGATGTGATGTGCTCTTGCATTACAAGCATTTCTTGTGCTATCAGATTAACAATTCTTCATTGTCAACGTTGGAAACGAAGCGTTGGAGACCTGACTCTGAGCCTATGTGTCGGCGCTCACTTTCGCTGTACTTTTGATGAATTAGTCCGATAAAGTATAAGACCTAACCATAAGTACTACCACTAAGTCTCGAGTTTCACGAGTAGTTCTTCATTTGCCAGATCAGAGGACCAGAGAACAGTTTGCTTCTCAGCATAGGAATGTGCTTTACTTGGAGTCCATCGTCGACTATAGAGTAATACATGTTTTTCTGTTCATATATCATATAAAGAGTCACCAAAAATAACAGTCCGAATAACATAGAATTTGTCGTTTCGATCGTCTCTACTATTAGTCTCTATTCTCTAGTAGTCGGAGCTCTTCCTCTCACTCTATCACTCACTCCTCATTCACTTCTTTTTGATGGCAAATCTTCTAACATATATGTCTGGTCTGAAAGCTTTAGTATAAAAGACTAAACTAACGACCAGAAGATAACTCGACATTAAAATTGACGGCACCGGCTATCAATCAAAACTGGCGGCTCCACTCTTACTCTACTCTTACTCCACTCGAACAACACTCCAAGTTCGTTTACGCTCACATTTTTCATTTCTTTTGTGTGATCTGTTTTTTGCATCTCAGTTGAAAAACAATGTAAAACACTGACTCAACTCATCTTAGATGACGAGCACATCCTCTGTTGTGTTCTAAAACATTCCTGGCAATTTTTAAAACTCTCGAAACACATTAATTTAATGAGAATTCACAAGACTTTCAAAGAATTCAGTTTATTAGCAAAAATTATTTATAAAACTTTCTTCGGATACCATGAAATTGGATATCATCTCAAACTTATTAAGTCATTAAAAAAGAAGCTGTCTCATTCTCATTTACTAAAACATAGACACAAATTTAACCCAAAATAAGTTTATAAAACATTTAGATTTATATTTAAATCAGAATTGCCGAACAAATTACAGATTTTATATAGATTTCTGCATTTAATAAGTAATGAATAAATCAGGATAAGTAATAAATGGATAATTCAGAATATATGACTCGGGTTATATGAAGAATCACTTTGTTTATAGTTTGTATATAAGAAATGAGTGAATCTGTTTGGCGCAGACTATTATTGAAGAATGTGTTCTGAAATTCACATATAATTTATTGGTAGCGAAACGCGAACGACATTTGAATGAAACAAATGTGTTGTTCTCATAACAAATGTCATCTTATTCTGCAAACAATTTATTCTTAAATTCCTGACATAACAGTGCGACTCATCACTGATGAGAGTCACTCAATGTTGCAATCGTTAAACGACAGCTTTGAGGAGAGCCCTAATAAAAGACGAATTTAAGAGGAATGGCATACAATTAAAATCAAGGAATGCGAACATCCCTAACATTGCAAATAACGCAAAAACTATATGTAATTAACTTTTATTAGTATTCTTCTAATAACCTGACAATAAATTTGAATTTATTTTCCATTTTAGAGTCCATTAAAGGGTTTAAGTGAAAGTTTGTCTCCAAACTAAAAATACATTTCTATTGGAATATCTCGAAATACAATGTAATCCATCACTTACCCTGATTATAAACAAGACTTCATTTTATAGTCCAATCCATTATAATTTCATAAAAAATGCAATCATTTGATTTAAAATTAAGAAATGTTTTAAAAAACTATTCGATTAATTTGTGTGCATTTGTTTTTTGCTTACATTTATTTTGGCTCTGGTTTTGATATTTGTTCTTTTCTTATGACTCTCACTTCGATAGAATGATCTCAAGGATTAAGTGAATCTCGAAATCCAGTACAGAGCGCATACTTGACTGCTTTTGAGAGCAATATCCAGAGTATTATATTCTCTTTTCGGTAGATATTGTTTGCATTTGGAGTATGTGTTATATAATTGAGATAATCATTATTTAAGTGTTTCGATGATTAGATAAAACTGTTGTTTAATGCAATAAAAGTTTTGCTCGCTTTTAGACATTTATTTGAGTTTCTGATACAATAAAACTATTTATTTCTTTGCTTAATATAAACCCAGTATTTGACTCAAATTAAATTCAATTAAATTTTATTAACGAATGTAAATTCTAATCTCAAATATAAAAATCAAATACTTCCTGAACTACAGTCTCTTTTACAGGTTTTTCGAACAAATTTAATTCATTGAATTCGTTACTAAATTATTTTTTCATACAAATAATTTGTATATTAAAGAAATCATTAGTTTTTGAAATTTTTGGAATACTTGATTGATGCAATTAGTTTTGAGTTTGCGATTACTAAATTTCATAATCTCTCTTCCTTTACCTTTTTATAAGAATTGATCAAATCTTTTGGTTTAAAATTTTTTTTATTTAATGTTTTGCTTAAAATATAATTGAAATTTAAAATTAGGGCTCATTTCAAAAAACACAATAATTTACGATACAATTCAACAAATTCTGAGTTTAATTATCATTCAATAAAGTAATTAATTTAATTAAAAGTTTTAAAATTTATTGAATATAATTATTTACAAACGACAAGAGATATGAGTTATAATTATTTGTTGTCTTAATTATTATATTTATTATTAGAACTAATTTTATCTTTAATTACAAACAATAAGGGAATCAATTGATTACTCCTTAAATGTGAACTAAGGGTGGACTGGAGGTCCAATTCGTCCGGTATATAGTCCGTACGGGTAATACATACTTAAAGCTGAACTATTGTGCAAAGGGTTGGCCATCGGATTGACTGATGGCACCGAAGGCATTGCACCCAAACCTGGAATAACTGATGGTTTGTACGGATGAAAGCGATTACTCAATGGACTCAAAGAAGTCGGATATGTCCGCCTCAGTCCGGCCGCAGTGGTAAGAGATGGCGGCGGTACTGTACCAGCGGTAGAATAATGCATACTCATGTGAGCGGCAAGGCTTGAGCTCAGACTCGGGTTAATGAGCGATGGCACAGACGTTGACAACTCAGCGTTAGAAGAGGTGTGAGTCCTCAAGTGTTGCAAAAGTTCTTCAGAGTTAGCGAACCTTTTTCCGCAGTGATTATCTCCGGCGATCCAATTGCACACATTAGCGCTTTGAGGCCTCTGTAGACTTGGATTAAGACCTGAGTATAGACCCGATGCATACGCCTGACTGAAACCTGGAATCAGAGCCGGGTTGAGGTGTGGATATGCTGCACTCGCTGCCAGTGCTGATGACATCAATCTTTGGTGATCACATTGATTGCAACCATTGGGACACGAATTCGGGTTACATGAATTAGCGGCGGCCGACGCCAAGAGTGCGTTTTGCATCGCAGCCGCAGTCAATTGACAGCTGCCATTGCAATAGGGATCGCGACACATCGGAAGTATAGCCTGCCCTCCATTTGTCGTCTTCATTCTCGCATAACTCAGCGGAGGATATATTGAAGGATAAGCGCCTGTTTTATCGACGGATAGATGAGGTGATGTCATTCCATTGATTGGACAACAATTACTCGAATACGGATTTGATTTATACAAATTCGATAACGAATTGATTGAGTCTTTATGTGAGTCGAGTCTCATATCGGGCAGTCCTAATGATGTGAAACTCAATGCACTGCTGGTTGTCGTCGAAGACATCGAATTGACTGACGTCCCATTTGAAGCACTGGTATTCGGACTTGTTTTCGGTGAATTGGAATCATTTTTACTCTTATTATGATTATTGTCGTTGTGAGCAGAGGCCGAGTGTCGACCAGAGGGTGTATTTTTGCCGCTCAAAGGTGAGGTGCGAGCGGTACTGGCGTTGCTTTTAGGCGAAGAACTGACTTTCAAAGTGGGAGTCCTTTTCTCACTGACGACCACATCATTACTTAAATCACAATTTTGTTCTCCGATATTATTATTATTAAAATTATTGCTCTTTTTGGTCGTCATTTCGTAGGGTTTGAACGAAAGTTTTGACGAATTGTTAGAAGTTTTGTTACTCTGACTGCTGTCCTCTCCATTGACTGAACTGTTGACAGAAGAGGATGTCTTCTTTCTATCACTATTGTTGTGGTGATCTTTACTGTGATCTTTAGATTTATCTAAAATGAGTGGTTTATTATTAGGCGAATCGATTCCAATGTTAGAACAGGTCTTCGCCAACAGCGCCAGAGGACTCTTATTTGCGTCCAACTATAGGACAGACAGGAAATCAACTTTTAGTAATTGTTCGCAAAATCTTACTTTTTATCATTTGTTTATTAGTTAATAAATTTCTATTTTATAGCTTAATATTAATTATATACTGAAATATTGCCAAAAGAATATTTACTCAAACAATTGAAATCTTTATTCGCACCAAAAGCTCTTTAACCCACCATAAATTCTCTCTCCCCCTTTGTGGCAAGAACAAAACTTTAGTTTATTATAAGCTTAGGGCTAATATTACATAAGACAACAAATTTATTGTTTTTCATTTGTATAATATATTCGCCGACTTTTCGGTTGTTCTTATCAAACGTCTCTTGATTTGAGTTTTATTTGTTAGTTATATAAGGCTTTTACGCAAAATAAATGTGCAATAAATTAATGATAATTGAATGCAAGTAATAAGAAGTGAGAAATAGACAAGAATTATATGGTTTTGAGCTAATGTCAAATTGATATTATGAAAGACAAATCAATTGTATTTCATTTTCTATTCAATACTGAATTAGTTATAAATAGCTTATAATACGGTTCGAGTCATAAATAAATGTGTTATAAGAATATAAATAGAAAAACATTTTATGATAGGTATTGAAAGCCCTTTGAAAACTTTATCAATTTTATGTCAAACACACCATCACTTCAAATATGGTTTGCTATTAATTGCGAAAAACGAATTGAAAAATAGTTTGCATTTATTAAATGAAATTGTTGTGAATTTTATTCGTTTTCATGAAATCACTTTTCACTTTTCCTACTTTTCATTAAATTGATTTTACTTGTTATAATAGTTTTGGTAATTCATAAGCCATTTACATACTTTCCTTTGGTTTTACTCTTCAATCACTTAATTTTTATGATTTAAAAGAAATGAATCGCTTTTAATAGTAAGGAAATTGACATAAAATTATTCAAAACATAATTTATATCGAAATGATTGCATTATTTTTCCTAAAAGTTATGACAAAACATTTGAGATCGTAGTAAAAATGACTGTCATTTAAATGAGCGCAATTTGCACAAGAGCATCACCACTTTTACCACTTATATTACGGTTATGAGAACAGATTTTGCTTATCGATAAAAGATAGGTCAGTTTTATTCAGTGAAGTGCTACTAAGCAATAGTTTAGTATATTAATATCAAGGTATATTTAAAATGATGATTAATATACGAATAAGAACTAGATGACTTACTGTTGTTGGCAAAGGACTCAAATATTCTGGCCGTAGATATTGATTAGCACTTGATGTCAACATTTTTCACAGAACATCATATAAAAGGTCCACAAAAAATAAGTTCAATGAAAAGAACGTCGGATTTACTTTTTAAAGTCAAAATCAAAAGTTGTCTCTCAGTTACTGAAAGTGACGCCAAAACCAAAAACTTTTTCTCACTCTATATAAGTCTTGTTGTGTTCAAAGTCAGAGAAAAGGCAAATACAACCGTACCGTCAGAATATCTCTCTAAGACTGAAGTGTTCTCTCTTTGAAACTATACCACAAAATGCAAACCTGTGCTGTGCTGCCAACGCAACTCAACAGTTCAGTCATTTATAAACTGCGCATTGCCCACAATCCCTGCATATCAGGGGAACACATATTTTTCAAATCACTAATTGACCGACAATTTCCGATATACCGCTCAATAAAAAGTAGAAATACATCAACCAAAATTCATACAAGCAAACAAATTAAATTATCAGAATTATTGCATCGATCAACATTGCAAGCTAAATTCACATTTTCGAATAACTTAGTTTTCATTTGCTTATTATCGCCTAACAATAGTTGTCCAAAATTCATGAATACAAAGCCTCACATATATTGTTAATAATTCTGCTCATCTCAATAGTGAATCATTTTATTTAAGTGAAAGTTAAATAGGCCTAGTTGACAAATTGGCCGTATTTACAATTTTGAAAAATTGTAGACCACTTTTATTGAAAGTTCGAGCAATAAATTCAAAACCTCTTTCGAACTTAAAATTTATTTTAAGCTTTAAATTATAATTCAAGTAAAGATTAGTTGAAATGTGTTTCAGCTTATAGATTGTTAATCGGGGTTAAACTGACGCCAGTTTTCCACTAAAGACTCTTTTCTCATTAGCACTAGTAGTGGGGGTCGAGTGCCACTCAATCATAAGTGTCAGAAATGCCAATCACTTGTGATTTATGTCATCAGACAAATGATGGATGGCCTGAAAATTGAGAGAATCAGAGGAATATTCAGTGTAGAAATGTTCAGGGCAACTTTGTTGAAAAAGAGTTTTATTTCAAACAAAAGAACGGCACTCAGTGTATGGCGTGTCAAACATATTTGTATTAACCCCTATTTGGCATATCTTTTCTCAATGAATATGATTTGATTTTAATTATGGGGAAAGAGAGGACAGAATGAAAACAAATTTTTTGATGAATTAATCCAATTATGCAATCAATCAATCATTTGTCGATTGGCTCTCATTCTCACTTCTAATCGACATTTTATATCAAATTATTTTGTTTTGCGTTTCATTTTTCAGTCAAATAGGAGTTCAAGACATGTAAAGACATTGTGATTAAGGACTGATCCCAGAGATAACTGATAACTGGTAGGCATAACCTGTAAATCCTTTGAAGAAAAATGCTGGCGTCGGCACATCACTCATACTGTCTGTGGCTGAGCTGAAGGCAGTGTTGGGGGCATTTCAGGTCTTACAATACATTAACATTGTATTGAATTGTATGGCATTTGAATAGTTCTCAACTCATGTCAACTGCAGAACGACTCGTCTTCTGTTGCGGATGGCGTTGACGTTGAAAGGCGTCGGTCGACATCAAAGACAAACCCCAAGAGCTAACCGAAACACCACTCAAGCAGTGATGGCATCAATGATGGCAGACTTCGTCTCAATATGTCTTAACAAACCGTCACTTCATATGCTCTACAAAGTCATTAAAATATATTTTATTGACTAATATTATTAACTTTTCTTTTGAACAGCACTTCCATTGACTTAATATTCAAATTTGGGATTCATTTCATTTAAAAGCTTTTTATATTTTTCTTTGAATTCTCTTTGGATTCGAGGATTGCATCAAATTATTACTTCAAAGAGAAAATATGATTAAATTACTTCATTAGTACTTCACATCACATAAACACAAATACAACAAACATTGCGCACAAAAATCATTTTTCTCAAAATCAAAAATTAATTGAGATTAACAAAACATATATACAGTAAAACTTCTCAGTAGGCACAAATTCATTAGGCCAAATCTCTCATTAAGGCGAAGATGTTCTTGGTACCAAATGGTAATATAACATACCTCTCATTAGGTAGATTCTCTCAATAAGGCAAATAATTTTGTATTAGCTTATCTAGGGATTTTACTGTAATCCAGATCATGATTTCAAGCTTTAAAGTGGAAGTAATCACCTGATCTGATCTAAAAGATATACCAAAATCTATAATTTATAAAATATAATCTAGAACACCTAAAAATGAAATCTATAACAATAAGTGATGGATTATTTTACTTGAAACATCTTAAATAAGGATGATACAAATTAGTGACTAAAAAATAGCCCCCTAGGTAACCTATACGGTATGATCTGATCTGATATGACTCGGGTCTGATTTGAACAAAAATTCTTGGATTCAAGCCGTAGAATACATTTCAGAAAAGTTTTATTATCTGAAATCTGCTATTTTGAAAGAAAATTTTGCAAGGTTATAACGACTACAAGTATATAGAATGCGGTTCTGTTATGCTTATACCCGCTCAAATTTTGCATGGTGCCTATGTCTGACATGTGGGTTAGAGTGGGGATAAAATAATTGTGATATCTAATCATCGAATAACGACTTAAAATTTTCTCTTCCGACTCGTAATTGATCTAGAATCTAGATCAGCCTCTACTTAATAATTGAAACAAGCCATTATTTTATACATGCATGGTTCAATTTTTGTGATTTCATTTTTCTTGAAAGGTGTTGTATAATGAAAGTGAAAGTCATAATCGAAAGCATAATGTCATTGAAAAATGATTGTCTGATGATTATGATGCGAATAATTGGTGACCAGTTCGGTCCCCAATTGAATACAGCGTTACATAATTTATTACAAAAAAGCATTTCTTGTGTTTTGCCACTAATTAAAAAAATTTTGAAAGAATCGTTTGAAAAATGTTCAAAACTATTACGTGAAAATGCTAAGGAAATTAATGACATATCTTAAGCTCTCTCTCTCTCTCTCTCTCTCTCTCT
>JAQGCS010001887.1:0-11892 GCA_034702105.1 Fuscozetes fuscipes | reverse complement strand
GTGATGCACTCATCCATAGCTAACACAATCTCTCATTCTTACAGTGAGTACTTGCTATGAGTGCCATACTATCGCTGGTCTGCCATCAGATAGACTCATAAATATTGGATAAATTAATTCCGACAGAAAAGTGTTGGTCTCAAAAGTAGTGCAATATTTTTGAATATTAAATGAATTTTATTAGTTTTGACAGAATTTGTGTCAATATTTTATTCGTCTCTTTTCTCTAAAAGTTATACTTTTATGTCATTTATTCTTATTTTTTTATTTCACACAATTGTGTTGAATATTCATTTGGTTATTACACACAATATTTTCGGTCATTTATTTATTTTTCTTTTGTATTTCTTATTCTTTCCATTTCTACACATAATTCACAAATCAATAAATTTTGGGCAAAAATAATACAATGAAATATTCGAATCATTTTTGTCTTTCAACTTTTTGATCGATTTTATTATTATTTTTATTGTATTTGTGAAAAATCTGAATAAATGAGCGAAAAATAAATTGATAGTCATTTTCATTGAAAGATGAATATTAGTTTGTTTTGCAAAATATCTAATTATTCAAATTTTATGTTTATTTCATTCAAATTCGAGTAAAACTTTTCTAGAACTAAATTTTTGAGACGAGCAGGGAGTTTGAATTAACCGCATTAAGAATAAGCATGACACATTTAAAATATTCAAAAAAGTAATTTACTGTTTTGTTTGGATTGTGATCACAAAATAATATATCGCAAAATTATCAGCCAGGCTAATAGAAAGTATGTATTCTATAAAAATATTTTTGAGAGGCTTGCTCATTTCAGATAATAATCTATTATTATACTTAATTTTGGAAATATTTTAAGAGTTTGTTATGATTTGTCGGAAATTCAGTAATTTTGGAGTCGAGTGAACAGAGAGTTACGCTTATTGTGAGTTCATATCGTGTCAAATGTGAATTAACTCAAAGAAAGTACCTTGAAAGTACTTTGAATTCATTTGACTCTAAATACTCAATGAGTTAATGAACGCAACAGAGTTTGAATTGAATTCACAAATGACTCTACGATTCTCTCACTAATTAAGTTGTATTTTGTTTTACAGATTAGTTAAATGTCAAATCAGAGCTCAACTAAATTGAACAAGTTTTACTTACTCAGCTCTCTCTCTCTCTCTCTCTCTCTCTCTCTCTCTCTCTTTCACACACACACACACACACATACATAAACACGGTTGTAACTCAAAATCTCGAAACCCAAAATCTCGAAAACGAAAATCTCGAAACCTAAAATATCGAACCCCAAAATCTCGAAAACCAAAATCTCGAAACCCAAAATCTCAAAGCCCAGAATCTCGAACCCCAAAATCTCGACCCCAAAAACTCGACCCCATAATATCGAACCCCAAAATCTCGAAATTACCAATTTAATTTAAAACTTAATAAATATGTAAGAGCAAGAGTGTGGAAAGACATAGCTCAAAACCCCTAGTTTTTGAGCCCGAGCAGACCCCCTAAATTTTAAGCAAAAGGGTTAAGAATTTTCTCACTTCGGTCGGCAGCAGATTTTGGGGTTCGAGATTTTGGGTTTCGAGATTTTGATGTACAATCCTCTCTCTCTCTCTCACACACACACACAGTCTTTAATAATTGAAATTAAATTTTAAAATTAAATTAAAATAAGTACACTCCCTCGCTGCCTTACTTTTTACCTTACTCCCCTTTTGTGTTTTTTGACAAATTTTTGGAAAAATTACCCCTAGAACCCTCTAGAGTCGTCGAGCTTGGGCATCCCTGGATTAAATGGAGAAATACTAATAGTAATAAACATCTGATTAATTTATTTATTAAATTTTAAGATATTAACAGATATTAAGAGTAAAAAACAATACAAGCGTTCAGAGAATTGTCGCGCGTTTCGAATGTATTCACAAATGAGTCTTTCAATGAGTGGCCAATCAGTAATCAATTGGAAGTAATGAAGTGTTTGTTAGTTCACAACAAATAAAACTAATATTTAATCGAAATGTTTCCCTATTTTAAATATAAGTTCTTTTAAAGAGATTTTTAGAGCTTTCTGTAAAGAAATCAAATATATAATCAATTATTACAATATTTGATAAAACATATAAATAGTATTTATCTTCAAACTCATCATAATATAACACAACAGCGACAATATCGCGGCCGAGGCGTCACTGATGGCGGCGGAGTAACCGGTGCGAAGTAGGCGTGAACTTTGAGGTCAGGCAAATGGTTCTGTAAATGAAACATTAGTTTACTAAAATATTCACTAAAATTGAGAGCCGAGGGCTGTAAATAAGAATCGGAAAAAATAAAATTGAAAACTGACTCTTAATCTTCTAATTCCAGCCCTTGTGATGAGCTGACAATCATATAACTCGATTCGTTGCAAACTATGACACGTTATCAAATGGTCGAGCGATACGTCGGTGATGAGGGGACAGTTATCTAATTCGAGTACTGCTAAGTGTTGAGAAGAGCAGGCACTGGTACCCAAATGCCTGATTCCCTCGTCTGTTATGAGCTCGCAATGAGAAAGACTCTGAAATATTCAAATGATTTTCATTCTTTTCAATGGTTTCTTTCAAATCAATACAAACCAGTTTTTCGAGTGACGGACAGCCAACTCCTAAATAAGAAAGAGCTGAGTCAGTGATCAGAACACATTCTTCGAGATCCATCTTCTCGATGGAGTGACAGTTGCGGGTTAAAGATTGAAATCCGGTGTCTGTGAATTGATTACAACCGGAAACCTCTAATGTTTTGAGTCCATGGCATCCCTGTCCTAGTGCTACCAAAGAAGCATCCGTCAGATTAGAACAATTGGATACACATAAGTAATGGACTAATGGACAGTTGTGTGCTATGCTCTGAATACTATCATCAGTGATGGCCAAACATCCGTGAAGATTTAGCACTTGCAGGTTATGACAACTCTTGGACAGAGCTATCATCGCCTCGTCGTTAATCAGAGGACACATTTTGCTAATGAAGGCACTGATTCGGGTGCACCCAATCACCAATTGTTGGATTCCCGATTTGGTTATCTGTTCGCACCAGGAAATGTTTAGGTGTTCCAAATTGACACATCCCTCACTGCACACCACAAATACACACTGAGAGCCATCGATAATTGAGTTATTCTAATAATTCATACCCGAGTGCTCTGAGCGAGAGATCAGTTATTTCACTACAGGAGCCCAGATTCAGATGCAATAGTTTAGAGCAGTGGACACTCAGGTTCTGACACGTTCTGCAAATGTTTTCAATGAATTAAAGATCACAAAAGTAGTTATCATAACATAACATACATATCCGTCAACTTTTTGCAGTCGTTTAGATTCAACTCTTCGATGTTATTACAATTTTGAGCAAACGTTCGAAGAGCGCCGTCCGTTACACTCTTACATCCTCTAAGACTCAACCTCTTAAGAAATCCTCCACAACGACGCGATATATTTTCTACGACAGGTCCTTCGATATCAGTTTGGAAGTCAAATAAATCGACTCTTTGCCAATTGCTTCCATCCAATGCCAACACATTCCAGCTCTGGATTTACGAAAAAAGAACTTCAATTGAACCGATTGTGGCATTTAATTGAATTTTGAGACCTTTGAGACTTGAGCGCAACGACAGAGTGAGACCACATCCAAATACGAGAATATCCGCAATAAGAGCTCTTTGGGCAGCTTTTTGTTGATTAACGCCTCGTCCTCTATATTAACGCTTACTTTAAATATCTGTTGTTTACAAACATCACAAAAATGATTAGTCTATCAAATCAAACAAATTATTTGATAAATGATAAGACAACTTATTTTAACTAAATTTATGAAAAACAAATGGAGTTTATATCAAAAGGATGAGAGGGAAGGCAGGGGAGGGCAGGCAATATAATTTATTTAAATAGATTATCATCAAAATGTATGACTCCAAAAGTAAATGAATAAAAGTGGAAAATAATTTATTGATTGACATACAGAACATCCCAAACGATTCGGCATTTTATTGTAATTAGCGTTAAATTGAGACAAATTAATGGCATTTAAATGATAGCAATGATAACTGTTTCGCGAATTGATATTCATTTGAATAAATGCTATAATAAACTATAGAGTCGTTTATGGCTTAAAATTTCAAATAAAAACCTTTGATTTGTTTGTTTCGTTGGCTTTTGACTTAAGACAGGTCAAATATTTGACGCTATTATTTAGATTTTTCATTACATTTCACTACAATTAATGACAATTGGTTTAAGAGTTTTCTTTGTTGAGAAGTCGAGTAAACGATTGGATGTGAAAGAGAGCCATAACTCAGTGAACGACTATATCATTGACTCAAACCATCAAAACATTGGACTCAATGTTAGCCTTAATATCAGCTGTTTTTCACTCAACACAACAAACCTTAACATAACTTTACATTAAATGTTTATTTGACTCGAAGTCGTTTCAATCCATTGACAGCCCATTACTTGGTTTTCATTTTCATAACTTACTTAATATTCAATTTATTGGCGATAATTAGAAAACAGAGACAAAAGAAGCAAGCTAAAAATGAGGTAATACTTACTCCATTGCTGTACGAATTAAGTGAAGAGTTTTTGACAGTTTTATTCAAATTCATACTTTGAAATCTCTTCTGACTGTTAGTCAACCGTTTGTTTCCAATTTCGATGGTTTGCGTCGAAATCATTGTCCAAAAGACGAGTCAAACATTTGACTGAATTGTTTTGATTGAGACAAACAGAGTGTCAGTAAATACCATAACTGCGTCGCACTCTATGCACAGCCGTCTCTACTCTAACACTCATAGAGGATAGAGAGCTGACAGTGTCTGACATAGCGATCGCACTTCCCATCAATTAATAGAATAGACATCAAACACAACATCAGTTATGAACTAAATCTGTTTTAATAGTCTGACAAAGCATTGGACCGAATATCAAAACCCAATCACTTCTCAGTTATGAGTTTCAAATCACTAATAATTGCATTAAATATGAGCTCAAAATCCTTTGAATCACTAAAAAACTTTGTTATCAAATATGAGTTTTGCACGAATAAAGTGAAGTCTAATAAAGACCTCACAGAAAATAGGCTTATGATGGGTGCGGCTCTTCATTGGTCAATGGCCGCACACCAACTCTCAAACAGATTGTAATCAATCGAAGAGATAATCATTTATTGCATTTTAAGTGAAAAAATGAAACCAAAAAGTGATACGAATTGAAGCGATTTATTAAATGAATATTTAGTGACAAAAATATTAACTAAAAGAACCGGTAATTCAATTCAATTACAAACTTTGTCTTAAATAATAAATTATCGAAACGAAGAAAACAATACATTTAGTGCTCAAATGTTTGGATTTTCCTCTCTATTGGGTTCACAAATACCTGAAGGATCGAAGAGAAAATTAATGATTTGCACAAAAATTAAGTGAAGTCACACCTGATTGTGGCGGTGGTGGTGGGCCTGCATTCGGAGGCATCACGTGAGACATGGAGTTTGGGTGTACATGAGGCGGCACTGGTGGCCCTCCTTGAGGTACATGTGAAGACATCATACTGTTTTGATCACCCATGACGGGTTGGGGCTGACCCTGCTGAGGGCCGGGCTGTATGCCTATGGCTAATAAATTAGTTATTCAATTAAATTGAGTGCAAATATATTGTAAGCAAAGTTAGAGTCAATGCAATGATAAGAATGAAAGCAGTGTTCAAAGACCGCAACCGCAGCAAAAGTCACGACCGAAGCCAAGCCTTAGTTCTATCCCATTGTGACGACAGAGATGTGCACAAAGAGAGAAAGAAAGAGTTTGTGTGTTAAGCGATAAGTGTTTTCAAGCAAAGCATATGACTATTAGTAAGACTTTGTTCACAAAACAAAGAACTCACGGGTTGGAGCTCCGAATTGATTGATTGGTGGCTGATGTGGTAACACTTGAGATGTCATTGGAGGAGACACCATAGGCATCGGTTGCATTGCAGGCTGTGATGTCACAGCGGGTCCTGACATTTGCGCTTGAGATACATGCGGTGCTGACTGAGGCACACCAGGAACTGCTTGTGAAGGAATGGGCTGGGCCATGGCTTGCATTGAAGGAGAATGAGGTGGAAGTGATGGAAGGGGAGCGCTATGTACTAAAGGTTGGGATGAAGGAGGCATTGTCTGAGGGAGTAATGAGGGTTTCTGATCATATGATGGGTTATGTTGAGGAGGGGGTGCGAATTGCGGAGATTGCGGGAATACTTGTTGGGGAAGGGGTGCTCTATTTTGCATTTGTGGCGGTACCGGTGATGGCGGCGGTTGTCCTACTATTGATTGTGGCGGCGGAACCATCAAATTATGGTGTAATGGTTGAGGCGGTTGTGATGGTGCTGATAGAGGAGCAGGTATTGGTTGGGGTGGCGTCGGTTGTGGCAATTGCTGCGGCGCTGCCATTAGTGGTGGTCTTTGCCACGACGTGTACGGCAATATTGGAGGTCTGGTTGGAGTTGAGGGAGGGATCGAATGAAATGCTCTCTGTTGCGAACCTTGCAAAGCGTCCACTTCTGGTGGCGTCTGATTCAAGTTCTGTGAATGTTGAGAGCCCTGTTGTGAGGCAAACAAGGCATGTGCCTGCTGGCGCGCTCGGAATTCAGCGGCTCGAAGCTGTTCCATATGAAACTGTTGTCTTTCTTGCATCAGTTGCTGTCTTTGATACTCGAGCTGTGGTTTAAAATTCAAATTATAAGTGAATTCAATTGAAAGTCAAACGACAGACCGTTTCTCTCTCGCGATCCATAATGGCTTCCAATTCTTCGAAATGCCTTAATTTGATCTCTAATTTCTTCATTTGAGTCTCGACGAGAAGAGCGACCAAAGACTTAATTTTTCTCTCCTCAACGGCTGCCAAGTGCTTGGCCTTAACTGCAGCCGAACCCAAAGCAGCCGCCGCTGCGATAGATATCTGAGATTCTTTGATTGTCTTTTCCTTTTCCACGTCTTCTTTAGTGAGTTCAGCTTTTTTAGGTTCTGCTAAACTCTTGTCGGTGTCATTTGCAGTGCTTTCCTCTTCGTTAACAATTGGTTTCTCTTCTTGTTGGCCATCGACTTCCATTTGTTCTGTAGGAGCAATGGGTTTGTCTGCAGAGATGTTCAACTCGTTTGAATCCTTCGTTTCCTTCTCTCCGTTCACTTCTTTTTCATTTTTGTTTTCTTCTTCTTTGTCTGCGGTTCCGGCGATTCCAGTCATTGAAAGCCCTACTTTAGGATCGAGATTACCATCAGAAGCGGCGGCTTCCACATTCTTGATATGGGCGTCCATTAGTGCTACGGGAACCTCATCTTTGATTTTTGCGAACTCTTCCATCGCAGCCTTAGCGGCTGAAGAAGCAATTCGAGGGTCGACTACTGAGGCCAAAAATGCAACGGTTGACATAATTGGATTTCCTGACTTTGAGAATGGGATCGGCTGATACGCGAGTGGTCCCAAAACCCCTCCCGAGTCTTCAAGATATGGGTCTTCAATGGGTAGGCGTAAGAAATGCAAAATGCATTCGTCCTGAGTTCGACTCCCGACGTGTTCACACACTTTATTCCAATCATCTTTATATAACTCAAGTCCTTCCAATAGAAGAAGTGTTTCCTGTTCTGTCCACTCACGAGAAAGAGTGGCGGCTGCTTTGCTTTTGAAGTATGCGTTCTTTTTAGCATACTGGTCCATCTTTAGGCCGAAATTGTCGCTCAGAGCACAAACACCAGATTTGTCTTCTGATTTGATATCATTGCTATCTTTAGGAGTAGGCATACTCAGCATCTGAGAAGAGGCCGACTGTTGAGCGCGCGGGGGATTCAACGGTTGAATGCCAGAAGGGGTATCCACCAATACATGGAAATGAC
This sequence comes from Fuscozetes fuscipes, assembly GCA_034702105.1. Taxonomy (NCBI): domain Eukaryota; kingdom Metazoa; phylum Arthropoda; class Arachnida; order Sarcoptiformes; family Ceratozetidae; genus Fuscozetes; species Fuscozetes fuscipes. The sequence continues at coordinate 3,993 of JAQGCS010001887.1, read as the reverse complement.
TGGTAGAGGGTGGACCCATTGGAGTGGGCCTAGAATCGGCATCTACTTGGTAGTTAATTAAGCCCCACTGTTCGAGGAAGGCATGGACTCGCATTATAGCACATACATCACCGGCAATATTGCGGCGAACAGCTGTGACCGTCAAATATTCGGTTGGATTGAGTCGATAGGTGTCAATCATGAAATTCCTGTACGCGATATACACTTCAGGAGATTTTGATTTATTTCTGCCGTTGAAAAATTCGGGTAAACCTCTCCTCTCAACCGCATGGATGCAATTGTAGTCAAACCAGGCGGAGTAGGACGGGATTATAATATGGTTGGCCTGTTCTGTCACATTGTCATCGGCGGAGTCGTCTTTCGGTTGCTTTTCACTCATCAGACGACTGGTATTCGGAGACATCGGTTGAGAAATAGACTTATTGGCGCCATTCCTATCCTCAGGTGTAGTTTTGTCTTCGGCATCATTACTGTCCAAATCAATAAGAGCACCGCCTTTAATGGGAGCCGACTCATTATCTTTATTGCTACGCGGGTTTGTAGTATTTCGTGGAAGATTCACTTCTTGAAGATTAGGTTCAGGGGACGGGTCATCCAAATCTTTGGTTAGATCTTCGGAGTCGTCGTCATTGCCTCTGAATAATTTCTTTTTACTGGTGGAAGCTGGTGCTGGACTTCTAGCGCTGCCCTTTCCTCGCCTTTTCTTATCCAAAGGAGGAGACGGGGAACGCCTTCGTTTTCCTTTTGCAGAAGTAATTGCTTTTCGGTCTCTTTTCTCATCGGAGGCCAACAATTCTTCAATAGTATACTTCCCGCGCGGAGATTTACGGCGGCCACACGAGTCGACATCCATTTCATAGTCCTCTTCATTCATCCATTCATTATAGTCATCTAAATCCAGAATCCATCGGCCGTTGACTTCAAATGGGCCTGACTTCACCTGAGGTGAGTCGGGCTCTATATCAATGTCAACACCAGTGACCCAATTGTCGTATGAGTCGGGTGTGTGCCACCAGTGCAGAAGTGCACACTTGTCCCGGCGTAATACAACGCGAATCCAATCATCGGACTCACCGGTTGCTGGAATAGGCGGATAAACTATATGCGTGGCCTCTTCTGGTGAGTCGATCACTTTGCCCTGGTGTCTTTTAACAATGTCTCTTAATTTGAGAACCAGCTGTTTGTCCACTTCGGGAGTGAAGAAGACATTGGGTTCGACAAAGCATTTGTGGTTAACCAAAAACTTCTCGATTCCCATAAACATCTCGACGTTGCGGTCCATACGGGACGGGGACTGAAAATCAAATCGACGCCATCCCTGGTCTGATTTGAATTTGAAAACCGACTCAAATATGCGACACAATCCTCCGCCCGGTTTGAAATCCATAAAACATTTCATTGGCAGACGAGTCAACGGAGGTTTTACTACTGTTTTACCGAACGCTTCCTCTTGGAATTGGATCAATTGAATGACCAAATTGGCCAAACTCTTGTTCGTCGGCGGATCCGCTTGAATGTACTGAAACATTCAATTCATTAGAAATCAATCACATTTGAAGATGGGATGACATGAAGGATGGCCGGTGTTTACCGGTAGACCACAAGTGTTAAGCCGGGACTCACTTCAATGTTTTACTTACTTTTTTGCAATTTTTTTGAAGCCATTGTCTGACACTTTCAAAGGATTGGATGGTCTCTGAAGACTCAAAGAATCTGTGATTAGGTCCGCCGTCTTTACGCCTGCATATAGTGTTAGCCATTTTGCTATTATGTACTCCTTTTGTTCGCTTATCCATTGGGCACTGCCTCAGACCTACCAGTGCTCATACTATTCAGCCATTAATATTGGCTGAGAGTCACACAAATCAATACTGATTTCAATACACATAACGTTCACAACTCATAGGAATAGCCCCCAAAATATCTCTCATTTCTCGCTTTTATTTTACTCTTAATCAGTAGTTTTAAAGTTTAATTTTATTTTAAGCTTTATTTTCCTTTAACTCACTTTCAATTAATTCAATACTTTTATTGATTTTTGATTTTATTTTAAAAACATAAACAAATTTTAAGACAAATTAATTTATTGAAGTGAACGTAATTGACGTTTGAAGACGTGTTGCTGTTATTGAGAATCAAATTATTTGACTGATCACTGATTGTCCACTTCTTTGGATTTGCTTTAATCTCAATGGAGTCCACACTTTTGGTAATTATAATTAAAATGAGTCTCAAACTAATGTCTAACCAATCGATAGGAACCAACTCTTTATGTGGTGAAAGCGATGGCCATTTTAGATAACGACGGAAACAGAATTCTTGCAAAGGTTTCACTTTAATTGTCTTAACACTCATTTGTTTGAATTTTTGGCTCCACTTCGGTACTGATCCGAAATGTGTGCATTTGACTCAACTCCACAAAGAGATCCCAAATTCTTTTAAACTAATCAACAAATAGCTCCATATATTCAATTATAGTGAATATGCAATCTATTTAGAAGTGCCCTTGTCCATATATATATTTATACTTGGTTCACGAAAAGTGGCATAAGAAATGAATGTACAGTTTAGGCTCTTTATATAAATTTCCATAACCAATGGCGTGAAACCCGTGAAAAATGCCCAGGTGCACCATCTAATAGAAAAATGCTCTCCTCAATTCTAGGGATTCGCCGCAAATCCGGAAGTTTTAAGTTTTAAATTATCGTATTTAACGACAGACTCGCCGATGAGTTGCACGCATTCGGAGGGAAAGTTAGACCTCTGTTTCCATCATTGTTATGAATGATTATCCATGGTGATTGTGGTCATGTTTTCAGTTAATCAACTGACTTATCATAAAAACAGATTAATATCAAAATTTTCTTCAATAAAGCCATACTCTGGTTTTTCTTATCATTGCTAGTCCACTTTTCATGAATTGAGCGGTATTTGTATGCTCATTTAACAAAACAAAGTTCTCAAAATGTACATGTTATGTAATATCTGCATGCGGCAATAATACCCATGGTGAATATTACATATTACACTTGAGTACCATTTTTATCAAGCAGTCGGTTAGAGCAAAAAGATTGATAAAAATGCAAATGTCATCAAATTGGTCTTAAATTAAGGCTAATTATTCTGTTAATGTTTTCCAAAATTGGTTTATAAAAAGGGTATTCTCATAAAATTGGTGGCTTTTAAAAACGGCACTGGAGTGTAGATGAAAATTGATAAACACAAAGTACCCATTAGAAACAGTTTGTTTATTATGTTTTCAATCTTAGGCTTCTTTGCTATAGATTATGACATTGTGTTCCCTAATTGATTTGCTCTTCTCTGTTAGGTATTAGCGGGGTCCTCTCACCAGAATAGAGCAGGGAATAAAAAGCAGTCAGAAGTTCAAATGAATTAATTGTAAATATTGCGCTAATTTTCATAATTTATTAATATTGACCAAAAAATGATCACTTTTACAATACAATTATCACGAAATATATGACTGTCTCCCTATTTGTAGCCACTGTTTATTCGCTGCTATAGAGTTAAGGGGGTCTACCCCATAATCTATAAATCTCAGGGATGGCCAAACTCGACGGCTCTAGGGGGCTGGTTTTTACCATTTTTCCTAGAGAGGGGTCTAGGGGGTGGTTTTTCACCAAAAATTTGCCAAAACATAAAAGAGGGAGTAAGCTAAATAATTTGCCACCTCGCTTCGCTCAGCAAATAATGTAAAATTTTTCAAAGTTCTAGGGGGTGGTAAAACCAAAATTTTCGACTTAAGGAGGGGGTAAGAGATCTACCTCCTCCCCTTGGCCATCCCCGATAAATCTAAAATCTATAAGCACATAATAATCTATAATTTATAAAACAACCCAGAACACATAAAAATAATCCACTTGCTGTTATAGATTTTATTTTTATATGTTCTGGAGTGCGTTCGACAGAAAAACTTAAGACAATCTTAGTCAAGATACGTGAATATGCGTTTAGCAAAACATTGTAACTATA
>JAQGCS010001886.1:0-11893 GCA_034702105.1 Fuscozetes fuscipes | reverse complement strand
CGAATAAAATTCTTTCTATAAAGAGCTTAAACTGTATCTCATTCAGCCGTTTCGCAGTTCGTGCGCTTTACTGTATAGTTGGCTCTATATAGCATAACACTCCCTCATAGAGATTGCATGCAAGGAATCTTTAAACTCTCCTAGATACAAGGGGAATAATTAGGAAGAATTGAAAATTATATAAATAAGCATAAATGATTATTCTCTATCATAATATTATAAAATAAACCGCGGATTAATACGGGAAATTTTATCTAGGAGAGTTTAAAGATTTTTTGCATGTATTCTCTATGAGACAATGTTATGCTATATAGAGCCAACTATATAAAATTTTTCCAATTTGAAAAGTCCATAATGGTTACACAAATTACTAAATTTTTACTAATCGTCCATTAATTATGTCATTAATTCAGCTCAACGAGAATATGGATAAACAACTGCCAACAGAAGAAGAGAGCCATAAGAAGTTGTAATTTGTGTAACCATTATGGACTCTTCAAATTGGAATAGTAATAGAGGCCGTTGTGGTAAACTTCATTTGAAGCAGTTTTATGATGATACAGCTTACAATTTTACAGCGCCGGACAACTCCTTTAAGACAAAATTGAACATGTTCTTCTAAAACAGTGGTGTAGGCAATGATATAATTTTTTATTTACGTATAATGTAACAAGCCTAAATTTTAATTGATAAATGTTGTATATTTTATTACATGGTTGTAATTACCAAATCAAGCCAATAATTGGTCTCTAAATTAATTATCTGTCTAGATCAATTCCGCGTAGAACAATTCTGTGTAGGGCAATTCTGTGTGACCCTCTTCTTACGAACAGAATTATTATTATTATTATTCAAATTTGAAATGAAATAATTGTTATTTATACTGTGAAGGCATTCAATCTAGGGCTGATTTCCAATGCCGACGAGTGTGTTTTTTCAATTAAATTAATTTATTTGCATTTAATATCTAGCATTTTCATGGTCACATAGGTTTGAGTTATTACCAGGGTTTGAACCCGGGCTCTCCGGCTTTGCAAGCGGAGACACTGCCTCTAGACCACTAAGGACAGTTGAACTTAAACTTAAATTAAATTATTTTGTGAGAAAAAATAAGTTTTAACAGTGATTTTCAGTGCATTACAGTAATGGATACTTTGTCTTTGATAATTGACTGGCATTGAAGATGCCATGATTTATGGTTTGATCAAGAGAAATAAATTACCAGGATTTCAGTTGATAAATGACGAGAGAAAAGTTTAGATTTGATATGACCCTACTTTTAATGAAAAAGAAATAAAAACTTTGACATTCGGAATCATAAATGATCCATGCTCTAATTTAGAGCAATGAAGATTCAAAGAACTGCTTGAATAGTATTAAAAGGAAAATGAGAAATAAAAGTTTGATAGAATAATAAGTTTTTATTCGCGTTTATTCATTCATTCATTGAATTTATTCATGTTTTGCTTGAAATCGATTCTTAAATGTGTATTCAGAGTATATTATGAATGAAAGGCTTTTTATCGGTGACCATAAGCTTGTAATAGCTGTGAAGGCATTGAAGCCGTTTGAGTGCAAAGGAACAGGCATTTTTGCATTTACTGCCAACGCATACAAGTGTTGGCCGACAAACAAAATCTGGATTTTTATTTCCAAAGCAATAGTTTGCGAGAAATTGAATATAACGTTATATAACTCGTAATAACAAATATAATACTATTTTTGTGACAAAGCATTGGTTATGTGTTGGCTCACAATCAGATCAATACTGTATTATATTCTACTCTATATATATATATATATATATATTGATGTATAAAAACTTATATATAATTTCGGGCAAAAATATTCGACTCATTTTTGCCTGCATTCATGTCACCTGCATTGAGGGCGTCAATGGCAGGCCTGTCCTCTCGCATGAATAGCTTATCAATTCCAAGGCTATAATTACTTTCCATTGCAATCAAAGCAATGAATAATACGCTTAAAATAAGAGACAGAATAACTGAATAACAGCACAGAATGAGAAATTGGTTGCGATTGCTTTGTGTTGAATCGCTTAATAATAAAATATTATGGTTTGTATGCCTTTTCCTTATTCCCTGTTATAACTGTTAGCTGTGTGTGCGATGTCTGATGGCGTGATTGAGAGACAGCAAACACCGACACACCATCAAAACACACGCTCCAAATGCTCGCAAAAACATATCGTATTATTTAACACAAAAATTTCATTTGACAAAGAAGTGAAATCTCTTCGCTCATTCCAACACAACATCTAATCTTATTGTGAACTTTGAATTTATTCTCTCATTTGAAAACTTTTCAAAACATACATAAAATTCTGATTTCACCGAAAGAAAGAATTTATATTTAAATGCATTTTCTTTGTATTTAAAATATAGAAAATTTATGTTTTCCTCTGATTTTTCTCTTAATATTCATATTTAAGACAAAGTTTTACTCTGGTATTCATTTCGGGTTAACAGCAATTTGTGTACTTTAGAGGAAAGACAATCTTTAAAAGTGAGCGCAAATCCTAATAGAAATTAAAGAATCAAATCTCACATCAAATGGAAATTTAATTTTGAAATTCTCGTCAAAGAATAAGTGTTTTTATAAATCATAGTTTCAAATGACAATCATTTTTACATTTAGTTGTTTTACTCGCATTTCATTTGTTTAATACATTTCTGTATGAAATTCGCGAATAATAAATGAATCAAAAGAATTCAAATAAATATTTTAACACAATGTAAAAGATTAAAGTGAAATAGATTTATCAATGTCAACTTTTAATTTTCTTTAAAGGTTCAACAATTTTTTCATCAAAGCCGTCTTAAGAGCAGGAAATCGTTAATAAATTGAGTTTAGATCTAGAAATACATCATATTATTAGAATCGGAGACAATTTATCCTTTAATAAAGTGTATGCTTTCGATCTGAATATCTTTTTCTTCGTTCGAAAATTTTAAAATAGATTTTTGATTGAAATCAGTGTTTATTTATACATTTATCCGACTCTTGTAGGCCTAACACATATTTTGGAACAGTTCTGTGCAATTCTGAACTGTAGGAACAGTTGAAGTTAATGTGACAGATGTTGGACTCAGTGCACAAAACTTGTTAACTCCTCTCATATCTAATATCGAACAACGAATTTGTTTTTGAACTCTCAATAGTTGTGATATTCAGCAAATGTTTGGATCCCTTCTCTATCATATCAACAATTAAATGACAAAACACACAGAATGAGGTACAGAATGAGGCATTTCCTTGTGAGCCAATACTAATATTGTCGGAGTGTTTGACAGTCTGGCCATAAGCTCATAAGCTATGTCTCAATTAGTGAGACTACACTTTTTGTGTCCAAATATTTGGCGAAAGGGATCAATAAAATCCCTAAAAATCGAATTAATGGTAGAGTTTTCACAAAAGTAAAGAGTAAGCAATGAAGAGACATATGCACAGCACATAACACATCACATCAATCGTGAGGCCAATGAAGAGGAGGGCATATTTTGGCTGTGTGTGAGCCTAGACTATGAAACACCTGCAAAGCATACGCCCTATTATGTCATAAATTGTTTATGAAGCGTCTAAAACGTACAAAGATTTAATTGCACGTACGGCATAGCACAGCACCACTACGGCACCCAACCTATTAGCCAACAGCATATAAAAACCCATCGATGTAAAAGTTACCAATTGGAGAGATTATTGCAATTTGGGGTTACCATCGCTTTTACAGTAATTATAGCTGTTGTGCTCCACCTGTGCTTAAAAAGGTTATTATTTTGTGACTATTTTGTGACCAATCGTCTAATGAAAGTACAAATTTGTATGCAATTAAATTTTGGCAAACTTTCAATTTAATGACACAAATTCGCGAATTGAATAAAATCGCTTTAATGATGACTACGATGTCTGTTATCCTTCTATTGAGTCCTCTATTGTTAGTCTATTTTATTGTTATACCGATTCTCACAATTTTCACTCTATTTAACTGATTTATGATAAAACGTTAGTTTCAATTCATCTGCAAATGAGTCTTAAATACCAGACTCTCAGCTCTTCTCAATTGATTCCTCTCTGCTATCGGAAAGACTTAAGGAATTGAGTTCTAAAGAATTTATACTTCCTTTTCATTCGACTTTCATTATTGAGTTATATCGTAGTCTTAGAAAAAAATGAAAAATCGATTTTTGGCAAAAATTTTGTCTTTTGATTCTTTGAAATAAAAACAGATTTTTAAATCAAATCATTAGATTCGAGTTCATAAAAGTTTTAATCTTTAATATAAAAACAAATAGAAAATATTTATTGACAAAAATCAATAGAAAATAAATATATATATTTAGTTTATATTTGAATTTTTCAGACAAAACGGATAAATGCTTTTGAATTCAAGAAATGTTATTAAATGTCAAAAGAAATAAAATGATCGCCAAATAAATTATGAAATAAGTTTAATGACTTGTTCTAAGTTTTCCAGAAATTATGGCCACAAATATAAGTCACAGAAAATGGATAATAATTCTTGTGTTGAATGACTGTAAATATTGAATAAATAATAAACGAAATTCATTAATACACTGGTAATCATATAGTTATTATTGTGGTCTCAAACTAGCAGTTCATTTATAAATTGTATGCAAAATAAATCGAATTTAACTATAAAAACGGTTTGTGTTGACTGTGCGTGTGTGTGTGTGTGTGTGTGTATGTGTGTGTGTGTGTATGTGTGTGTGTGTGTGTGTGTGTGTGTGTGTGTGTGTATGTGTGTGTGTGTGTGTACTGTCTGTGCCCATACGTATTCCACCTGTTACTACATAATTCTATTCCCTGTGTCGGTGCTCCTAATGACAAATAAATTATTATAAGTTCTATGGATTGCTTTGTTTCTGCCAGTATTTTATGTGTTTTTCTTATTGCATTGCAAACAGTGTTTTATGTTTTATGTATGGCATGAATCTTGATGTGGACATTGCATGTTTTGGCCAAAGACTTACCTAACAACATATTCAAAATACACTAATCCCTCTGTTCCCTCTCTTGACTCGATTAAGGCTTTATTCGGCTCTTGAAAAATAGCAAGAATTGTTGGTCGCGTGTAATTTATTGCATAAACTTTTTTGCCTTCACTTCACACACTTTTTATTTCCATTTCTTTTTTGAATTCACTTTCTCTCTATTTGAGAAATTTTCTCTTTTCACTATAATTTGCATTTATTTTCATAGGATTAGTGTTTTTTCGGTTGGAATACATAATAACTGAATATATGAACGCATGCAACAGGAATTCCAATTGCAATGCTCTTAGAAAATAACTTTTTATGAGATTGTTATTAAAATTTATTGACTTTCATATAATATTCTAAAAAACAGAAATCAAAAATAATTGACTCAAAACTAGCTCTGAATGAAGTGCTCTCAGAAGTGTTGTGCTGTCGATACAAATTCAATCAAATAATTAACTCGATTTGGATTTTTATAGTTATTTTATTTTAACGAGTAATTCAATAATTAGCAAATTCTTTGTTTACTCTATTATTTAATACAAGAGAATAGACATTAGACCACAGATTATACAACTTTATGAACATTAGAATAAATAATAAATAAAAATGAGTCCCAAATTGTGTCTGCGCTATAAATCAGTTTCCAAACTAATAGTTTGATTACTATGGCGTTCTTTTCTATGGAGAAACCAGGAGTGCGGAGAAGGAGTATAGCCCAAATACGCCCTGGTTTTTGAGCTCGAGGAGACCCCCTAGATTTGAGGCAAATCGGATCCCCCGCCGAGCGATGCGAACGCAAACGCGAAGTTTTCGCTGAGCGAAGCGGCAAATATTTGAGGTTTTTTAGCGAATTTTAGGAGTTTTGTCGAAATTTTCGAGATTCAGAAAAAAAATCCAAAGGGGGTGTGAGTTTTTTGCAGAGCGAAGCGAGGCGGCAGAATTTAGGAAAATTTTTTCTTCCGCTACCCCCCCCCCCTCAAAATTTTGGAGATTTCGAAAAAGCTCACAGGGGGCTGTGATTTTTTCCCGGTGATTCCTGATTTTTTGGTCCGAGGGACCCCCGCTAAGATCGACCAGTCTCCGCACCCCTGGGAGAAACTTATTTCACGAAATGTCAGGGTTTAATTGGTTATCATTACATGAAAAACGCCCTTTAATTTGGTTTTTATTTTTAATTTTCCTCTATTTTCAAATGAGTTTTTATTTGAAATTAATATCCAAGGTGTAATCATTGAGTTATATATTAAATTTTTCATTTGAATAAATTGGTTCCGTCTCATCGATTCAGATATTATAATCCCTGAAAGCATTCATTCGTTTAAGAGTAAATATAAACAACCAAGTTAATTAATGAAATGACTTTATTGTTATTTTTATTATTCCATATATTTTCAAGAATTTTAGGCTTTCATTGTTTGTTTGTGAATAAATCTGTTCCTTTAAATTATGTTGTTTTGACTTTTATTCTAAGTTTATTTGAAGTGCATATAATTGGTTGCAAATAGAAGACTAACGGAACGAGTAATAAAAATTCTGGAGAATCCAAACACAAGAGAAGTAGTGTTTGTATTAATTATTGTCAACAGTTTTCTATGTACTCCACTCGCAATATATTTGCCGAGAAAACAGTGAAACTTAAATAAATGTCTCATTCAGTGCCTTAATTGTAACACAAATTAATGAGATCTCAAACTTCTATTACATTATTATTATTCAGGCATTCATTTCATTCAAATCACGAATTTTTGTTCTAATGAAAGAAAACAAACATTAAAAACATAACAACGTATGGAATAATAAAATTTAATTCTCGGATTGATTTTTGTGTTTCATTAGACAATAATCAAAAGCGAGAAAGTCTTAAATCAAAGTTTTTCTTCTTTGTGTTTAAAATTTTGGTTTAGGAAATGAAAAATCACTTTTTGTTTTGTGATTTAAATTGGAAAACAAAGCAACGAATGGAAAAATTTCGATCTATTTTTCCCGAAAGGTTTATAACGATTGAGTATATTTTCAACACAAATGCCATTGCATTGCAATCCATTGTCCTTTTTTCGTCGAAACTGCACCAGAATTCGAGTGGTTGTGCGCGGAGTAGACTTGTGCTGAGCGTTAACTTTAGTACTGTATATGTGCACAAAAGTTTGCCAAAGCGTACAGCTGTTGCTCTTAAGCCTGACATCCCTTACAGCCCTCACAGCCCTTTCATTTCATTGATTGCTGGGGTATTGATCGCAATATAAATTTCTACAGTATTTGGCTCTTAGACTACAGTATATCCAAAATAAATGCAAAATGCATTCCAAATATATAACGAATATTATTAAGAATTTTTCCAAAATACTCGTCATTTGAGAGACTCACATATCATTTGGAGTGTCTCTCACTTTATAACTGAAAATTGTTGCACAACTTGTCTATCAAATTGTATATTCACTCAAATTGATTGATAAATTCAGAATTTGTTTTATCATTTCGAAAATTGTGCTTAAATTCAATTTATGAAAAACTTTCAAAATTCTATCGCAAACGCAAACGATATAATCGATTCTCTGTTCACAAATCGATATGAATTCCTTCCTTTGAATACTTGTCTTACAGTCAACACAATATTGAATTAGAAATCAAATCTATTTTATTATTTTTTCGAATTTCAAATTCTATTCATTTTCAATAGTAATTCAATTCATTGAGAAGTATTTTGAATGACCAAATTCATAGTTATTTATACTCGAAAATTCTCGTTTTGTTCAGAAATTCTTTTGTTGGAAAAGAATTTTATTGAAAATATGTTGAGATCGAAGAAATCGATGATTACCTTTGAATAAATTGTTTGTTAGATCCTATTGTGAAGAGAGACTTGTAGAGCGCAGGTATCTATTGGAATGACTCTTACAAGTTATATTATTGAATCTGTGTCTTCATTCAACTGAAATTAAATGGATTAAAAATCTAATTTATTCAAACAAACATTCTGTGAAATAACAAATTAATTCCGAAATTGTTTTATCGCAGACTAAAACTGAGGCCATAACCGAAAATCCAATTAATGTCAACTAATTATACTCTTATTTGTTGGCAAAAACACAAATAATTAAAATGTTGCACTGAATTTGATTTGATCTTGATACTATTCAATATAATTAACATTCTTCGAACAAAATTTCGTAATGATTTGTTATCAAATATTTTTTTGGCAAAAAAATTAATTATTTTTCTCATTAGACGAAAACCATTTAAATGTTTGGAATAATTTATAAAATCATTATTAAGCAAAATATTCATTTAATGTAAATATTGAAAATTCAATGTGTATTAAGTGAAAGTCATTTTCTACTTGCTCTCTCTCTCTCTCTCTCTCTCTCTCTCTCTCTCTCTCTCCCTCTCTCTCTCTCTCACCATAATTCATTTGATACGATAGTGTACGCAATTAGTTTTGCTCTCAAATGCAAACTCAACCGGTAATGGACTTTGCGATCGACAGTCGTTTCATATTTTTGGTTCATTAATAATGTAATTACAACCAAATGTTGAAAAATTCAATTCACCGAAAGTCATAAGATTGAAGTCATCACAACTAAAAGTTAGATTAAAAATTTATTATTTAAATATATTCAGTATTTGAAATATTCAGAATTCAACTAGTTGCAATTGTGATGCAAAAATAGAATTGACTTACATTCTGTTGAGAAAAAGTTCTCAATTTTTATGAATAGGCTTATGTATAATAAGTAAAGCAATTAAACATTAATGTATTCTTTGGATACAATGTTTAACAAAACTAATAAAATATTAACCGAATATAAAGGCATTAAAATTTTGGCTCCAAATTAAAAAAAGCCAAAACTAAACCTAAATCTTCTTTCTATTCGGGATTACACATAATGTTATGAATTGAACAAAATCTTAGTATAAATATTAAGGCTATTCATATGTGACGTGACGAGAGAAAAATAGAGAGAGAGAGAGAGAGAGAGAGAGAGAGAGAGAGAGAGAGAGAGAGAGAGAGAGAGAGAGCTTTTTTATCCACACCTAAAATCCATACTAGAATAGAGAGCACAGGATTTGATCCCATATTAATATTAAATGACTTGAGAGCGCTATTCTTCATTAGTGGTTATGAATATTTAATAGAGAACTGCAAAAACACTTTAAGTAAAGTATAATTAATATGGATTTTATTCACAGCATATCATAACTTCTATTTACTAAATAAACTTTTATTTTTTGACCATCGACTGAATCGGCCATAAAGTGTACACATTTGTGGACGCATTCAATAAGAAGACCAAACATTTCTCTACTTTTGTTTGATTCCAATTCAAGACTTTTTTGACGTTTTTAAACATAATTTAGAAAAAAGTCATTTTGGAGATCATTGTGTTTTAGAAACTATAGAATAAATTTGGATAATGTAGTTCCTCAGCTCTACCGCCCCTTGGATTCTAATTTTTGATAATGACAGCGTATCTGTCCTTTGACTGCCATTAACAGTCCCGTCGGTATTGACTTCATATAACATACAATTCTCAAACAGTATTTATATTCATATAATGAATGATATTTTGAGTGGTTTACGATTAATGACGACTCGGCTCCCAATGATTAGCCCACGAGAACATGAATTTTTTGTTACGGTCTAATAGCAGTTGTTGTTGGGCTCAGAATTTTCAATACTAATCAAAACTAATTGACTTTTTAATTATTCAAACTCACAAAAATTCAAACATAATATCCGGTAAAGTTTAACCTACCTTCAATTTTTCAGTCGCAATGAACTCAAACTTTTTGTAACAATATTGAGTGTCCACTAACAAAATTGCTTACTCAATTCAGTTTTAAGGACTTCAGAGTAGTCTTAAAAATTATTTATCAAAATTCAGAAGATATTCAGACTCTTCTCATTGGTTATCAGCTTTTCTCTCTCTCTCTCTCTCTCTCTTAAATTGTCGCAAAAAGTTTCTTAATTGAAATAAAAATAAGAATTTGAAATAAATTGTGTGTTTATATAATTAATTAACTACTGTTTGTTCGGTGCAAATGTTTATCGTTTGTTAAGCCATCGAAAAGAAGTCCACTTTTTTGTTGGCTTAGATATTATTGAAGAAAATGGAGAATTATTTAATTATAAAGGAATTGGTGGACAGTTGAGTCAGGTCTTACTTGTTGTCGGTATTGAATAAATTTAGTTTAGTTAACAATGGTATGGAATGGACTGTTCTATTGGCAAATGAGTGGCTCATCATTCGACTCACGTCTGTATTACAAACTCATGACAACAAAGAGAAGAAGCAAAGGCCTAATGATTAGTTCGGATCACGAATTCAACAAAACGCTGACCAAAGCATTGACTTCACTCTGCATTTTTAGGCTAAAGGTTTGCCAATTGTGGCGCAACTCATGAGTACGTCGGCAACAAATTTAGTGTATCTTCTCTTACAGTATATATACAGACATAGAGATGGCTAATGAAGGTAAATAATGACAATTCACAGATCAATCATTGCTCCAATTGCCTGTAGTGCCAGCGTAAACTCCTATTCCCATCTGTTCTTCTAATGCTCTAGGCTATTAGTGAACTAAAAAAACAAGCACAATTTTTGCAACCAAACAATATTAAGATGAGTTAAATTCGGACTTCGCTCTTCAATATTCAACAAATACTTAGGTTTAGATAAATTGATTACAAATTTTTAAAACAATCTTTATATTTGTAAATAAAAGTATTAAACCTTTTTTTTAAAGAAAAATGAAATTCTTTTTGAAAGTTAAAAAATATATTAGAAAAACAAAAACTCGAATAAACTTCTATTTGTTTGGAAAATATATTGAAATAAAAGAAAATTATATATAATTTTTTGAGTCTATTGTGAAAATAAATTTAAATAATTTAAAGCAAAGGTTATATGAAATGAATGATTGATAGGAGAGAATAATATATAAAACCTACTCTTATATCAGATTAAATTTATTCTGTGAAGAATAAAACACAGAATAAAAGAGGAAAAGAAAAAGCACACAAAAAATTGTATGCATTTGTATTCATGAAAAGAATGATAAAAACTAATGAATAAATTCATTAATAAAAACATTGAATTAAAGAAACAGTTGAAACTCAATATAATAATTATTAATGGCCTAATGGGCTAATTGGACACAATAGGCTCACAATAGGCTCACAATAGGCTCATAACTCGCACTCATTTGCATCAGTCTTCAGACGTATCTCTTGTTGAATGAGCCGGTGCTCTACTGTACCGGAATATAGTGTTTTAGCAACAGCTGGATTGTAAATGTTTCATATATTCCATGAGATTAATCATTGCAAAGAATATGTCTAAACTACAGCTAAACTAATCATTGAAATGCCACCAGGGAAAAGAGGCACGATTTTTACTATATCAGAGTCTAAACATTGAAGTTTATTAGTCACAAATAGGAAGGAATCCGAGCAAATACTTTTGCCATAACTACTCCTCTCTTTGTGTTCTCTCTTCTGATGCTTTAAATCGGAATTTAATATAAAACTCATAATTATTTTCTCTATTCTGTAATCGCATCAAAATTTTGTGTAAAAATTAGTTAACGATTTGAAAGTTGTGTTTCACTTATTTTTGGCTCAAATATTCATTATATGAAATTAATAATGTGAAAGCACAATTTTAAATATTATCTATTCTTTGCATAAATCATTTGTTGAGTAATTCATTTACTGAATAATGAATGTCAGATAAATTCATCGATAAATAGTGATGAGAGTGAACTCAACCATACAATCAATTAATTGAATCTAGTTCAGTTCATATTCTAAACACCAAATACTATGATAAATTAGCAAGCTCAAGTCAATACACTAAAAAATTATGATTTTA
>JAQGCS010001885.1:0-11900 GCA_034702105.1 Fuscozetes fuscipes | reverse complement strand
AGAGAGAGAGAGAGAGAGAGAGGGAGGGGAGAGAGATATAGCAGCGCTGTAAGAGTGCACTGTAACAGAGTCTTTGAAAAGCCTTTGAAAATTGGTTGACTTCAAATTGATCTTGAAAATATATTACAGGGATGGATAAATGTGAACCATGAAATCTTCTAAACATTGAAAAATCCCCAAACATTCCTTGAAATTATTTGAGCAAGGTCTAATATTGTTTGCAATGTTTACAAATACTCAAAACTCGAAATTTATTTGTCTACAATTCAAGTGTTTGCTCAACTTTTGTTATCAGCCAGTCCACTCTATGCATTCCTTAAAATTTTTTGTATGACCTTTGATATAAATTTAAGATAGATATCTTATCTAAACATGGATATTATTATTCAACACATGTATGGCAGATATAACTCTTGCGACAAAGCCTTGAATTTTTTCGACACAAATGTTCTAAAAATACATTTATTTTAACGAAAAGTACTTTAAATTAAAGAAAATATCAAAAGAAATGATTTCTTTAATATAGAGATCAAAAAGAGGAAAGTTTTCACTTTTTCTAAACTTGCAACTAATCAATCAAATACTAAATTATCAATAATTTAAATCAATTTTTAAGTAAAGTAAAGACTATTAAAGTAAACGATTTCTAAATTTAGTTACATTTCAATTAAAATAGTCATTAAAATTGAAATGTTTTTCATATTTCTGTCAAAGGAATGAATAAAATATTG
Source organism: Fuscozetes fuscipes (assembly GCA_034702105.1). Taxonomy (NCBI): domain Eukaryota; kingdom Metazoa; phylum Arthropoda; class Arachnida; order Sarcoptiformes; family Ceratozetidae; genus Fuscozetes; species Fuscozetes fuscipes. Next base: position 11,169 of record JAQGCS010001885.1, on the reverse strand, counting down.
ATTTCAGAGAATATATTTAGATTAGAATCGAATTTCATTTAATCTGAATATACTCTTGCATAATTCGCACCAATTTATCCAAGAAATCTACAGTTACTTACATAGATATGTGTACAAGGTCAGATCTGTAGATCAGATTCTTGTTATGCAATTCATATTTTTAATAACACAATTAACAAGTAAACATGAATGATTCATTGTTTTGACGCTACTATTCTATATTTAACTGCGTTATTCTGATACAAAAGTAGATAGTAAAACTGGCAATTCATTTAATCGAATATTAGTTAAAAATAGTTATCTAGCAATTTTTTGCTGAATTTCTTTTGCTTATTTTTTTGTTTATTCTTAATTTCAAAAATAAAACTCAATTCTCAGACTTCGGGCTAAAAATAGTTAATTTATTCGCATTTAATTCACATTCGCCCGAATTTATTTATCAAAATAATAATTAAATTTGAAATTAAATAGATTATCTAAAATTAAAGAGTAAGAGTAAACTTTCTATTGATTCTAGAAATTTCGATAATTTGATATAATTTTCGAAAGTATTGGAAACTTTTCGGTGAAAAACTAATCAATAAATTTCTCTAATCTGAGAAATAATACATTACTTTCAGAATTGAAAAACATTTCAAACATTTTTAAAAATCGAAAACTGATATAAAATATTTGAAAAACTCATCAAATGAATGAATTTCATTATTTTGAAGGTATCTCTCAATAAATATTTGTAAATTATTTAATTAAAAATCAATCAAAACTAATTTTAAGGTCGATATCACTGCTTTAGACACTGGTCTACGTGTCTGTCTCATCGACTCATTCGTATAGACATTAAGACTTATGGCAACTATCATATCCAAGTTCACCTACCAGGATAAAATTATAATCCTTTCATGTTCATTAAATCTAATATTTTTTAATCAATTTACTAAATGATATAAATTTTTTAAAATAAAGGCTCATTTCAATACAAATCTATGGAAACAAGCTTGTTTAAACTTCAAACAATAAGGTTTGAGTGAAAATATTTTAGCTACATGAACTAGTTCTTTTGGTTTGTAAATCTTGGTATCACTAAATGTATTCTCGGTCTTATTCATACGTATATCTTACTAGCGTGTTTTGCTCTCTAAGGATTCATAATTGATTTTCTTAGACCTTGCCAAGTAGACTTTGTAATCGGCGAAATAGGAATACTCCTGGCAAAGATTCACTAAATATTTGAACAATTATATGACGTTTAAAGTAATTTGTTTACTTCACTATCATCTGAACATCTGATCAATATTTATGGTGTGCTCAGGGACTGCAATACATGGATTGCAGGGGTATCGTCTGAAAGTCACGTACAAAAGTCAAAATTCTAATTCAAAAGCCTATTTGTCTTGACTTTGAAAATTGAATGTTTCACAACACATAGATTGAGCAATCACATATGATGCTTTGTTATTTTTGTTATTGATAACATTAACTAATATTATGATAATTTTTTCTAGATAGAAATTCTGAGAAAACAATTTGTGATCAAAATATTTTGATTTTATTTCTTATATTTATTAATGTTTTACAGTTTATTTTAATGTTAAAAAATAAAGTTGCATGCAACACTTATTTTATGAATTTTAAATTAGGTTTTAATAAAAACCCAAATTTTAACAAAAGATTACAGTTTTTTATTGTTTATCAGAGAATCGCGAAAATTATGAAATAAGCGAACATTTTATTACAAAAAATAGTATAAAAACTCTTTTGAAACAAAAAATAGTGGAATAAATAATTTTTCGCAATAAACGATTTTTTGATATAAACGATCGAGGATAAAACAAAATAAGATTATGATAATCTAAGTTCCTCCACTAATCAGGTTTGTTTCATTGAATTAAAATGTTCGGCCTTTCCAAAGGAAAATTTATGCGGAAAAATGATTTAACATATTATCCAATGAAAGGGCAAATCTATTGACACTTAACTATCTCCTGGTTTTTCACACAATTTTCACCCATAACTGGATCACTGCCTCAAAGAAGGCTAAGTGTCTGATGGCTTACCCTTTCTCTTACCTAAACACACCGTTAGAAGTCAGTAATCTTTTTAAATGTACTAATAAATGATTTATTGATTGATCCAAATCTTCGCACAGAATTCCCGGACTTTCACAATGGGATCGCACGTAATGTGTAAACAAAGCATTAAGTTTCAGGATCTTTAATAAGGATTTCAAAATAGAGGTCAATAAAAATATAGTCGAGATTAGTTTCAGCCAAGAATCAAGTTTATTGGTATTTCTCAATAACGGTATTTACAGAAATGTTCTCAAATATTAAGCAAAATAACAAATTTTCAAACTGTAATTAAATTCAATTTTTGTTGTTTTGTTAGTCGAAGTAATTATTTATTTTTTATTGTATTACAATCTTGGCAAACCCATAATTAATGTTTCTATTTTTGTGCTTTCTCATTCCAGATTATGAATTTTAATAGGTACTTCCTTAAACATGCAAATATTAACACAATAGAGGCTAAAATAATATGTATTCGGACTTTATATTTAGCACTAAATTGAAACGAATTTTAATGCATTTACATTAAAATTGAATTTGTAATTAAGTTGTTTGTACCAGGGATCTATATTTTCTTGGAAATTTAAATGCCCAAACTCTTTTCTAGGATTCGTAGATTTAGATGATATGTCTGTTAAAGATACTTGTAATAATATTTATACGGATACGTTAAATATTTGATGAAATTGATGTAATAAATAAATAGTAATAAAAATAGAATAAAAATATTTGAATAGGAAAAAGAATTGTATAGTTTATGCTGATTCAGAACACCTTTGATATTTCATATAAGGATGAAATTCAATTATTAAGCTTGATTTTAGAAGTGTTTGTTTTGATTCAATCAAAGAAATTTTTCAAACCATTTTTTTATACCAGAATTAATAAATTTAGCAGTTTCATTTTATTTCAAATGAAAATGAATGTTATTAAGAATTTGATGAGTTATGGTTTGGTGAGAAATATTATGTTTTCTGGCAGCAAGTTATTTACATTGTTTTATATCTTGGTTATTCTGCTGGCCTGGTTACTTATACTTTTATTTATTTATCATAATGATGGACATATTAATACAACCAATTTTCACGAAAGGTAATTTTTATCACAATTATTAATTAAACTGGATGTAAACTAGAGATGGACAACTTCAGAAACATACAGATGTGACAAATTTCACCCATTTGATTGTCTAATCATTTTTTTAGACCGTTTTATCTAAATCGGGCTTAAATAGGACAATTGCAGTTTAATTAACAAATATATACATTGTAAATTACAAAATGGCTCTCATTTTCATAAGAAATTGTCAGAATATAAGATGTTCTTAGTATTTTTGGGTACAATTTTTTGGTAGTACCGTATAGATCGACAACTATGCCCATTGGGTAATTTGGTTAATTGTGAGGAGACTGGGTAATTTGATCGATTGAATCACCCATGGTAACCGTTACTATCCATTGACTTATACCAAAATTGACTAAATTACCCATGAGTAATTTAGTGAATTGATAAACTGAGTGTTGAAATCAAACTGTAAATGAATTCAATAAATGCCCTTTGTTCCAAAACCAAATTTTTTGAGATTCTTTGTATGAAAACAAGGGTTGAATTATAGAGAAAATATAACAATTGGTTTGGGTAATGCTTTTATAGTAGGGTCCGTCTAATTTAAGTTTTTTGCCCACTGGGTAATTTGGTCGATCTAATTGTTCCACTTTACCCCCTGGGTAATTTGATTGATTTAATTACCTATGGTAACCTGCAAATTCTCGAAAACCACTACTTCGACGAAATTACCCATGGGCATAGTTGTCGATCTATACGGTAATTGAAACCGTAATTAAACCTTGGCATCTATTGGCACCCTACACAAACTAAATAATACTTACATTCAACCAAGACAACATAAGTATCTCTTTGTGCCTATTACAACTTCTAGAATAGATTTTGAATAGATTCTTTAATTATTTTAGCCTTTGTTGACCCCTTTTAACCAAAATTACAAAATGTGTTAGTTACAAAAAGAAGTTTTAAAGGAAAACCGTAAAACGATATCGTCCATTAATAATTTCAAAATGAACCTACACAGGTTCAACATAGAATTGTTAAAATATTTTTAAAAGTATTCATTATAGTATTTTAGATATAAAGGCAATTGGTGCAATATTGACCAACTTTACTGCAGACAAATTTAATTCAAGTTATGTGGAACCAAAAGAATTTGAAAATTATAATAGAGTTTGGGATTCATCCGACTATTCATTTGAGTCATCCGAACAAATTTATATAATTACAAATTTGATTATAACTGCGAATCAGACGCAATCAATTTGCCCAGAGGTTCCTGAAATTAGAGGTGCAATTTGTAATCCATTGGCTAATCATTGTATTAAAGGCAAGAGATTTCCACATGGAATTCAGACTGGTCGCTGCGTACCAGGGGATTTTAAATATAGAAATGAAACTAACCAATGGATATATGGACACGACTGCGAAGTGAGAGGTAGTTCAAATAATTTGAAGTTTAATTTACAGTAATAAAAATCCAATCTTGGCTAGTTTTCAATATAAATTTCATTCAAATTAAATATTTACTTATATTTTGTTTATAATATTTAATTATTCTCTTTTAAAAATCTATCATGATTCAAAAAGTCTAAAAAACATTGACCAATTTGAATATCTGAAACTCAAAAAAATTGGCAGAAAAAATATCCTAGCTGGCATTTGAACACACATTTTGTTTGTTATAAACCCAGTGCTCTGACCATTAGACCTTGCTCACTTTCATGAGAGATTAGCACTAATTTCCCTAATATGCTCTGATTCTTAGCACTCGAATCTAATCTGTCCAAAAATATACCGGGTAGCAGATATTTCCCAATTTTTTCTCGCAAATTAATAAGATTTCACTGCAGCTATCTTATGTACTAGGTGACTTTGTTCGAACTAGGAAACATCGCGTTGTTAGTATTTATATTAGTAAATACTGTTGGATAATGTTGTTATCGAATAATAACTGTTTCAATCAAATTTAACAGGGTGGTGTCCAGTTGGACGTCTAAAATTTCCACTGAAAGATAAAGCTGCTCTCCTTGGAGACACAAAAGACTCTTCAATTTGGCTTGCTAATACAATTAGATTTAATGATCACATAGTTTTTGACAATAATATTGTGAAAGATTCAAAATATTATTTGAACTGTCGTTATAACCCGGAAACGGATGCGCACTGCCCCGTTTTTATTCTCAATGACATTATAAAATATTCAAAGAATAACAACATGACCTATCAAGAAGTTGCAAAAGAAGGCTGTACAATCAATTTTAAAATTGCTTGGAGATGCTTTTTGCCCCTTTTCAGCCAATTTGATTCAACAAAGGATTGTGATCTCAAATATAGTTTCAGCAAGTTAGAAGATAGGATAGCAGTAACTGGTTCTTATTTTTCTGTAAAAACATTTTTTCATCACCAAGGCAAAATGAGAACTCATTGGCACATGAATGGATTACGAATCAAAGTTGATGTGGACGCTGTGCTAGGTCAATATGGATTCTTTCAGCTATTGACATATGCTGTCTCTTATAACGGGGTTTTTCTATTTGTATTATGGATTCATTCAAATATAGTGAAACTCTTGCTCTTGAGATCTGGTCATAAAATTGATGGGAATTTCAATATCAAAATCAATCTGAAAACAATGAAACTTGTAATGACAGAAAATGACCAATGTTAGTTGAAGAATGTTAGTCGAGAATTATATAATTGGTCATATTATTCTTACACATTATTTAAATTCGATTTCAACCCATTCTGACTCTAATCCATATTTTAAATGTTTTGGCTTAAATACAGTCGAAAAATCTTATTGTTAATAATATTATAGTACAAATAATAGGACATTCGTATCATGTTGAGGGTAACTTTTTTGTGAATAACTACACCTTGTTAAATCGTTAAAACGAAAATAATTAAAATCAAATTTCATTTATATTCTTATTATTATTGAATTATAATTCACCACAAAATATATTTGCTCAGTTACCGTAGGAACTGGCTCCTTCTGTTGTTGTGCAACGAATTTTGCAAAATTAACATAGCATCAGTGGTAGCGCTTGTAATAACAATTGTTAGTGTCCGGATTCAAACCCTGGTCATACTTAATTATATATGGCTATGAAAATTGCTGGAATTGAAATTTAAATAGTTTATTATAAGCAAAACTCGTCGGCTTTGGAAGTCAGCTAGGTTAAATACCTAACAACTATAAATAACAATAATTTCATCTCACAATTTACATATTTGCTGTCTGTAGTCAGTAAGAGTACCTCATCCCAATTCAGTTAACATTTTTCACGAGTTCAATGAGAGCGTCAAACAATAGAATCAAAGCTTTGTGTTCATAATTATTTAACAATTGCAAGAACATTTTTATAAGTTTAATATCCGTTCATTTATTAAGAATTGCCTTTAATTTCGAATCCTTTTTATACAAAGTTCTGTCATTTCATTTGTGAATCAATGCATTTGTTGTTTATTTGGGAAAAATATTTTTACATAAATATCATTATATTCGTGATATTTTCCGGTAAATATACATTTAATATAATCTATAGTCTATAGAATTAAATGTTTGAGGACTTATGTATAAATATCTGGATTATTTAATAAGCTTATAGTTAGTTTATAATAATTTAGATGGCGGTCAAAATTCACCACAAACACTCATTGGAGTCATTCAAGCTTTTAAGCAAAACTAAACTTGATTAAAATAATTTGTTACCAAGCAATTATGAATATATCGAAACCTTGGCTTTTATAGAAAAGGAAGAAAAGGTAAGATTTTAATTAGAAAACATTGATTTATTCGGTTTATTATAATTTATAAGATTTTTTGAAACCTAATAATCTATAAATGATCAAGCGAAAAGGTATGAAAATGTTCGCTTTGCTTCGCTCGGTGGCTAGGGAAGCGATCCGCCTGATCTCATCAAAACTAGAGGGTATTTGTGCTATACCCCTTGAGATTCCCTGATGATCAATAAATGATTACAATATTGAACACTTATTGCTTTAAAATAGACTCATAAACATATCCATTAAAATTAATTACAATATCATAAAAATCGCAATTATTGCGGAACAGAGGCTAAAATATTGATAAAAGGTATTAGCATTGATTTTGGTCTCTTCTGTGTCGACAGTTTTTTGGGCGTTTTCGGTAAAAGTTTGACGCATTTGTCGGAATCTTCGGTGTAGTCGCCGCAGACTAACTGTAAGACATCGAATGCATAGCCGTCGACAACGCGCTCCACTTCATCATAGCTACTGTCCGGACATATTTGTTTACCTTGCTTCTCTGCTGCTTTTAAAATACAGGCTTTCATCCTATGGAAATTGCTGGCAAATAAAAAATATCAAGTTTAAAGCATTGATAATTATCATCAGTAAGCTTAAGAGCAAAACTCGAATAAATTACTCTAAACTGATTAACTCTAATATTCTAATATAATTCATTTGAATCAATGACATTTAACTGACCAGCATGCCAGCGGCAGTTTCATAGGGATTTCTGGGTAGTTTTCACAGCCCTGAAGATTGTCAATAAACTGTTTCATACAAACGTCGCCCTCAGGTTTGAGTCCATTCGCACATTTTCCCATTGCAATGAATTGGTCCTTTCTTCTTTTGCTGGCGCAATAGCCCTTATTTGTTTTAGCCACACCTTAAAAAATGATACAATCATTATTCAATCTTATAAGCCTTAATCAAACTATTTGATAATTTGTTTATTCTAAATCGCTAATTGTTGGCAAGGGCTTCGTCTAGCGTGTGAAGGGATTCTAAGGACATGAGATAAAAGACCAAAGGTTATTAAGGTTAAGACTAAGGTTTTATGTTTAAAGGCGATTTGAGAGATAATGGTGGTAATCTAAGTTAACTCCGCCTTTGCCCAACAATGATTCTAAATTTTAAAAAATTATTTAACTTACCATAAGCGAGGACACTAGTTACTTGCTTGGGAAATGAAGCAAGACACTTGCTAGAGTAGTCCTTAATGCACTTTTCATGGCTATTGATTTGTCTTTGAGAACAAAGTTCCAGAATTAGATAGATATTACTATTGGACAAAATGAGCTTACTTGCAATGGGCTGACATATCGGCATTATTTTCAGGAAACTTATACTTGGGATCACCAAGTAGGAGCAAATGCATTAGACACGTGTCGGCATCCTTGTTGATTTTGCATTCTTTGCTTTGCTTTTTCTGTCCATAACACAAATAAATCAAATTTAACGCTAAGAATGAGAACAATATTAAATTCATTATTAAATTTTGTAAATTATTGTCAACTTTGAAAACTAGTGAACAGTTTGTCAGAGAGTTTGTCCCCTTATTTATAGCCCAAAGAAATTTTCAATAATTAGATTCACGAATCAATTAGAAGTTAAATAATTTTAGTATTGTATGACAAACCATTGGTTGAGAAAACAAGAGAGTTTGTTAATGACATCACTGACGTGGGGGACGTGTGGGGGATATCATCAGAATATCACCAACACGTGTATTATATTAAGTAACTTTTAATTGAATTTCAGAAAAAATACTTTACTTTTTGACTTAAAATTTTTATCTAAAATTTGGTATTTTTATCGCACGACTAAATACAGTGAAATCCATTTTAAAAAAAACATTAAATTCATTAATTCTTTGTAACTGAATTTTAAAAAATATCCTTTACACATTTTGTAAAATAATACAGGATGATTGTTCATCACAATATCTTAAAGACAAAAATTCTAATCTTGTGTTTTTAGCTTGATCGTCAAAATTTTCTTTAATAATACGAAAGTTTAAACGACAAATTATTTTATAAATTTAGAGGCTTTAAAGGGTTGAATTTGATATCTCTGTAATTTAGAAATATATTTCCTTCAATATAAAAGTATTTTTAGTTTTGTTTGCCACTAGTCATAAATATTTAATGATTTTCATTAAACTAATATTTATTTCAAGGGATGACTGTAGCAGCTACCCTGCACAGTTTAACTGAATGACATGCAATTATTTTTTATAAGAACTAAATTTTATTGTTTATCAACAAATTTGATATTGAATTTTAAGTGATTGAAAGTGAAAGTTCATTTTAGTAGAACCAAAAATGTTTGGGAGAGTCGTTTAGATGAGAGTTTTGACGTAAAACTGATATCACTTCGATTCATATTTTAAAAATTGGAAACTTTTAAAAATTCTTATTTTCTGGTGAAACTAGAATTTTCTGGCAATTTCCTAATATTACATGTACATGTACATTTATATCATATTAAAACGTATGTAGTTTTTCTGTTGCTTATTTTGCTTATTTTTTAAATGATAGCTCTAATTATTTGTTGAATTCAAAAAATTGTTTAATTTTTCAAAATATTTTTAAACCAATCATTAAATTCATTCATTAAACTCATATTTAATTATATGGAATGAAAGACAACTTAATCACATGATTCAAATCAAAGTAACAACCTTGAATATTCAATGATCAATGTCAATGAAATAAGTCTAAAATTATTTTCAATGGTGAGAATAGTTTTACGAGTTTTAATTGCTTGGAAGCCTTGAGAATCTTCTTTACTATATTTTCGTATTTATTGTTCATTATTCTTATGATCTCTTTATATTTATGCGCAAGGTAAGTTGAAAGATTTACTCTGTGTTTTAATAAATGCAGTTTATTTTATTAAACATTAAATTTGTACTCATTATATAAAATAATTGGCTCAAATTAACAAGAATAAAAATCATGATAAGCTCAAATATTTAATGAATGACTCAGTTGTCGATATTTTCTTTTCAATTTAGCCCTCAATCAGTTAATTTCGTCCTTGATCCTAATCAACATTTGAAAGAATGGCGACGAAAGGTGGCAGTAGTGAGTTAGGTCTCTTTTGTGAACTCAACTTTTTCGGTTCTTTGCCACTAATTGAATCACATTTATCACTGCAAAATAAAATTATTACTAGTTATTATCTGGTTGTCTTAAAATGAGCTTACCTCTCCTCTGTATAATCGCCACACAAAAGATTAAGCACTTCCATAGCGTAACCATCAACAATCCTTTCGATTTCAAATGATTGTTCCTGGGTACATTGCTTGTTGGTCAAACCAACAATACATTGTTTCAACTTAAAATAGTTGCTGGAACAGGTTAAAAATAGGATATGAGAAACAAATACTAATTTTCAATATGCGCTCACCAGCAAATCATGGGCACTTTCAACTTATTGTCCTTGACATTTTCGATGCCTTGTAACGTATCAATGTAATTTCTCATACACTGACCACCTCCCTCTTTGATTGTGTTGCCACAGGTACCGATACTGATGAATTTTTCCTTACGCTTAGCACTGGAACAGTAACCTTTGTTAGTCTTGGCCACACCAAAAGCCAGAACACCGGTCACTTGTCGCGGAAATGTTTCCAAACATTTGGCCGAATAGTCTTTAATGCATTTCTCGGTCTCTGTTATTGTTCTTTAAATTATAAAATTCACAATTAACCATACTCAATTTTTATAAGATCAATTCATGCAATTTAATTCAAACACAATTCATACTTGCAATGAGTATCCATCTCAGGTTTGTTCAGTGGAAATTTAAACTTAGGATCTCCGAGTAGAAGCAGCTTCTGCATGCATTGGTCAGCTTTATTAACTGAACTACATGACTTTGGTATAGCCTTCGGAGCACCGGTACAGAAACCGATGTAACAGACACTGAATAACAGAATAAGAGAGTGGTACCTCATTGTGATTTGCACAGGCATTCCCAAGTAATATGACTTATGAAAGATTCCTGGCTTTTATAGAATTGCAGGATGTCTATAATTGTAGTTAAGTATTGATTGAATTTCCCCTCTCATCTCATCTCTATCTGAAGGCCAAAAGACCTCTCCTTTTGTGAGAGATATACAGATATGTAGAAAATTTAGAGAAATATTTGACACATAAGTGATGTGATGTCTCATATATTTCCACTTTTCAAAAGAATAATGGGATAGAGGTATGAGTGAAACGAGTAATTACCTAAAAAGAAGATTAAACAATAA
>JAQGCS010001884.1:0-11901 GCA_034702105.1 Fuscozetes fuscipes | reverse complement strand
TGAAGCTAAATTTAACTGGTCAGTACGGTACCAAGACATGGCCATCTGCCCATAAAAATAACGAATTTGGATTCAGCCTGCCAAAATATTAATAAACATGTAAATTTGGAGTTCCTTGGGAATTCCCAATAAAAGGACTTTAGATGTAAATAGTCTTGAATTTATGCTTTAGCAGGAATATTCACAAATTATAAATACTCCAAGCCAAAAACAAACCCATAAAAACTTTGTTACTCAACTGTAACTTCTAACAGATGAACAGAAGCTTTAAAACAACATGTTCAATTTGTCCAATATTTAAAACAAAAAGAGCTTAAATTACAAAATAAATCAATATATTGACAAATGATTAAAATATCTCTTTTTGAAACAGTTTTGTGACAGGTTAAAAGATATCAATTATTCACACGCTAACATCTTATTAATACTGTACTATGTATTCGAGTCTTGGTAATTTTAGTCTGGTTCATTTAAAGTAACGTTTTGGTTAACCTATTTAAATTCTGCTCTTTGAAATGAATTGCAACATAAGACAATTCTCAATCATCATGGTAAAGAGACAACTAATAAATGTTGTACTCCTTGAAATACTTTATGCCAGGGATGCCCAAGCTCTTCGGCTCTAGGGGGGAGGTAGTTTTTTGAATTTCCCGCCAAAAAACCGAAAAAATTTGCCGCCTCGCTACACTCGGCGGTAAAACTCTATGGTAAAAAATTTCCGGCCTCGCTTCGCTCGGCGGAAAACACAAAGAGGCGTAAGCTCCGCTCGGCGGCGAGGAGGGGGTATACCTGTAATGTTAAATTTTCGAAAAATTCTAGAGGGGAGTAAAGCCAAAATTTTCGATTCTAGGGGGGGTAAGACCCATACCCCCCTTGGGCATCCCTGCTTTATGCGCAAGGTCATTAACTAGAGCAAAAAATTTAATTTTAGTTTTGGAATAACTTGCAGTCTCACAAAGAGTTAATTAATTAACAAAAGAACAGGTGTTTTATCACTCAAACCATTAATTTGTCTGAAAAATAATTCACATAAATATTGTGGACTCAAAATACTTGAGACGACTATTACTTAATTGTCAGTAAATACTTGTTTCAAAAACACATTTGAATTTGTTTTAAATATTTGCAATCATTTGATAGCATATAATCGTAAATAAAAATGATATCAAAAATTCTGGGAAATGATTCACAAATATATGGATTAAACTCTTTTATTATACAAAATAAGAGTCATATCTAATCACTGGAATTGACTTAACCCGTGATTAAAGTAACTGAAAATAAAAGTCAAGTAATTGGTATTTATTTCCTCTGATTACTGGTTTGTCACTCACAGGCATCTTTTATTTCGCCGACAATCAGCAAATAACAAGGTCTTTTATTTGATAAAAATAGAGAGAAGTTCGCCAAAGGACCATAATACAGATTACAAATTTAATAAACATTTATTTCTTCTTATTAAGTTAGTCAGTCCAGGAGACTATTTTCTTAATTAAGTAGTTTAATTGACTCGATTCTTATAATAACGAGACTTATTGTGGACCATCTTGCACATGTCTGCTATCAATTAGATTTTGGAAAAAGAAGTGGAGAACTGTTGGTATTTCTTATGAATGGGAGAATTGAGATAATGTCGCCCACATAAAAGTGAGTATCGGCGCCCGTCAGGTGCCGCAAACTCCATACACATCCTGACACTCATTAAATGCTATAAACATTTGGCATTTCTTCTAATTGTTTTTCTACTCTTAAGATAGAAAATAATGTGAGTAATGACTAATTTGTTAGAAATCAAATCAAATATCAATAATCAGTGCAAAAAATGACAGTAATTAACGGATTTGACGTTTAGTTTAACGACACTTTCAACGAGTCATTCAAATGATTCAATCTAATGAATAGTAATTTTCATATAAAACTACATTTTATATGACTTTTTTTGTTTAGATATTAATTTTATCGAAATATAAATATTATTTTTATTTATCTTTAGTTTTCTTATATCCACTTAAAAAAGGACTTAGAATTAAAAACAAATTTGAAATTCAAAGAAACGGATATCGAGATAACGTTTGAGACATTTTCAGGAAATTTGTATTAAATAACTTATTCATTGATTATATGAATCATAAAATTTCTTGAAATTCTTGTTATATAAAAATCAAATAAATTCAATTCAAAAGCAAATCTATCATTTTCTCTACTCTTTCACTGATTATGAATTCATTGAATCGATTTGAAGTCCAAAAGAATTCATAGATAAGTTCTTCGAATAAAATTCTTATCATAAAAGGAAAACCGAAAACAAAACTCAGAATTCAAAGCACAGAATAATAAATCAAAAAATAAAAGACCAAAAAATCTCTATTCAATTGATTTTGAAATAAGAAATTCAGAACAATATATCAAATATAGTGAAACATTTCAAATGAAAACTCAAAATAGTGTGAAATATGTGAGTAAATTAATCTTAAATTGAACAGGATAGACTAAAACGTAATCGTTAAGCTTGATATTAATGACATCTATATTGTTGTTATCAAACTTGAAAATCGTTCTGTTTATTAGTGAAACTCAATAAACTCATTGAGATTAGAGTTATTTTGTACTGAACCAAAATTAACCCAGATCTTAGATAAATTGACTAAATTATAGTTAATGTGAATGAAACCTGATAATCGAGTTATTAGAAATCAGAGAATCCTCGTTAAAACTAGTATTTTATTTGATATTAAATTTAAAATACATTGAAATGAAAATTAAATCATTTTTGTTGTTTTTCTCAATTATAATAAAATTGAATACAATATTGTAATGAATTTGAGAATAAGAATACGAATGAAGAGGTAGTAAAGTAGTGGTGCGCGAAATGAATGACCAAAAAAAACAAATTCAAATGAGTTTTAAATTAATAATAATAATAATAATCTGATCGTATGATTGAATTAAATCAAATCCAAAGAAATTAAAAGTCAAATAAAAGGCACAAAAACAGCCAAAACACACAAATAAGTCATTTTTAGTTGTTTTATACTCACATCAAAAGCTCACTATTTTTTAATTACATTTTTGTCATTATATTTAATTATATAATAATTATTCTGTTTCTGTATTTTCCGATATTTTTTGTCAAATATTTGTCAATCAGTCGATGGAAATAATTTTCAACTCAACAATAAATATATGCCTTTTTGCCACAAATAAGCCACTGGGCGTTCGGGTCACATGACTTCACTTATTCAACATTCAAAAGTTCCATCAAATCTAACAATCAAATTATAAATGATCTAGGGGAATATCTTTATGTCAATGAATGGGCCCATTGTGAGAAATGCTAAAAAAGCACCTGTGGCTCATTCATCATCCAAAAGACGCTATGTTTTTGTTTTCTCCTTACAATTAATTGTCTTTAAGTGTAGTCTTAAGTCAAATGTGAAACACAAACAAACAAATCAATGATAAAAACGCTTTCAAGTAATGAATTACTTCTTTGAATAGAATTGTTATATAAAACACTTTTTTTGTTGAATTTTTTTCGTCAAATATTTGTATTTCTATTTACAAAATGATGTTTGAAATCGTATAATAATTAGATAAATATATAGACTTATATTTTTTCCTTGAGATTAAGATTTGTTACAAATGTTCTTTACTCAAAATTCATCTGAATTTGATTTATTCATCTGAATAAACACTATATACAAAATAAATTTTCGATTACTCTTTGAAATTACCCGAAAAAAGTGAGGAATTTTCGGCTAAACTTATGCTTTAGTTATCAATTCAATAGATTAGAAGCGAATAAAAGGATCTGAATTATATGTTTTCGTTTGTAAGTGATGTTGAAGGGATGGGTGATTGGGAGGGGATATAACATAGATTACCAGTGGATTTGTACTGGCATTCAGAGGACATTCTTAAGGAATTTGATGTGATTTTCGGCAATAATGAGAATTTGTCGAAATACTAACGACTAAATCGTAACCCATAACAGCAGTGATACGTTCGCCGACACACGACGCCGACAGTCGAGCCTCTGCGTCGTGATCCCAACAGTCCTCAATGGTCTGACACAGGGCACTCATGCCTTCATGTTTACGCCACTGTTCTTTGATGGCCGGCCTCTTCTTCTGTTGGGCGACAATCTCTTGCATATCTTCGAGAGTTGGATGTTGTCCCACTTCTTCCTCGAAGGGTAGCTGATAGTCACCGGGGATCATATCCAGGGTCTTGCATCTGGACATTAGTTCCCAAAGAACGAGACCACAGGCGTACATATCGATTCGCAGGAATGAGTCGCGCGAAAAGTTGATAGCACCCTCCAGAACCTCGGGTGCCATATACCGACGTGTGCCCACCTGACCATGCGCATCTCCACACGTTGAGTTCGGATAGAAGACCAGCGCCAGACCAAAGTCAGCGATACATACATTGAGGTCTTTAGTCAACAAAACATTCTTCGACTTGAAGTCTCTGTGAGCTATTGTCGGCTTAAAGTTCGCCAAATTGGAGGCCGGCATCTCTTCGTGCAAATGAGTTAAGCCTATTATGAAAGCAATTAAAAGCAAAAATTAGCGAATCGTCAGTTGAAAAGAAAAATCAAAATATTTTAGAGTCAAATAACAATTGATAGTAAACTCTGATAAGTGTTAACTCAAAGCCAACCAAAACAGAGGAAACAAAATAAAAGAAGAGTAGATTCTTATCGTAATTAATCTGTTTTAAGACAAGAAATACGAAAAAATTAGTTAAGAATCAAATTATTGTTTGCATTCAAAGGAAAGGATGGAAGGAATGAGAAGTCAACGGAATGTTATGAAAAATTGAGATACAAATGATATCGCGATTGAAATCTATTCTCACATTTGTTTTCCTTCAGAAAAATTAACAAAAATATCAATAAAATCAAAAATAAATAAGAATTGAAATGAAAGAGAATGAGAGGAAAGCCGTCTCTCAATACATGGGAAGAGCGGATCCGACACTCAATCGGAAAGCAATGAAACAAATGACTGATTGAATTGAATATTGAATTATGAAAACAATTAATAAAACACTCGTCAACACTGAATGAGTGACAGATGGGAACAGACATACAGACAAATAGTTAGACAATAAACATGGTATTTGATGATTGACAGGACAGACTACAGTGAACACAGCGATTGACAGATAGGAATACCTCTGGCAATTCCTTGAGCGATATTAAGCAACTGATTCCAGTCGACAGTATTGGCTTTGAGGTAATCCCATAGTGAGCCGTTGTGATGATATTCAGTGAGGAGCCAATACTCAGTGTTCAGTCCTTCGCCCTTCCGTTCGGCGCCCAAATAGCTTAAGAGGTTTTTGTGTTTCATTTGAGGCAAACGATAGACTTCTTGTTCGATTTGCCACGAGTTGCGGTCCTGGAGGCCAAATATCTTGACGGCCACCAGATTGTCGCTGCCGTCCTTTGCTTTCCAAACAGAGCCAAATTTTCCCTGAGCTTTGACTTCGACGAGTTGTATTGGTCGGAGGCCAACATAGGGCGAGGGCGGACAGTAGTCAATTAGGGGGTCTTCACTTGTTGGCACTTCATTGGTTCGAGATTTTTTGCGGTAACTGTGAAATGAATATCCGGCGACCAGTAATGCGAATAATGTTATCAATGGTACGATTGTTATCAGTGCTAATGATGTGATGTCCGGTCCCGGACCAGTAGTTGGCCCGAGAGTGGTGGTACCCGTAGTGTTTTCGCCTTCAAATGAGGGCAATGGTATGTGAGTGATGTTAGAGTTACACAGATCTCCGTCACAGCAACAGAAATATAAATTGTTTTTTGTCTCTTTCCTGTTCTCAATACAGTGCGACCGATGGGCGCAGTCTTTGGATGAGCCGACCCAACAGCCTTTGAACTCAGGGATTAGGCCCTTATCTGATGAGTTCTTCCATAAGGCATAGCAGAGGGTCGGTCTGTCGTTGCCATCGGGTTGTCGACATAGCTCTGGCTCTTCGCCACATCCGTGACCAGTGGCCACACATTTAGTTCTGTTGTAATACTCGCAACGCATCGGCAGTTGACTTCTCTCAGACAGATTCGGCATTTTTGGCTTCAATTTCATGGTTTAGGTTCGTCACCATCCAGCACATCATTCAAACCAATGGCAGGGTAGATTGATAAATAAAAATTCAATAAACCAGGTTATTTACATAGATTTGAATCGACGAGAAATTAAATAAAAACAAATTTTGTTTTATTGTTTGTGTCGCACAAAGCAGTCATTCAATAATCACTACTAGAGTTCAATACACACAACAGCACAGAACAGCACAGCATAGAAAATGGCGCACAACTTCTAATCGCCAGATATTAGGAAATTCTAGTTCTTCCTCTCTCTCCCTCTTTTCTCGCTCTCTCCTCACTTAGAACAGCATAAACTCATAGTGTGTGTCAGTGCCTGTGCTTTCAGTGTGTGCACAGCTTAGCGCAGCCTAAACTCACAGCGCAGAGTCAGTACAGTGTGGGTCCCATTCGTTAAGTAATTGTCTTCAATGCAAACCTCGATTCAAGTGCACGAAACTGAGCCCTGACTGTAGTTAGAGCTCTTGTTTGCAGTTCCGGTCCAAAAACCTTTTGCTTTCATTGATAACTTTCCCATTTTTACTATTGAACACTTAGCAATAAACACCTAGATCTTTTTTTGTTTGTAATATTTTTAATCAGAATATTTTGCAATACTTTTAATGAATTTTTTGTTTTGTTTTGTTTTTGAGAATTAATGAGTTTTGAGTGACTCTTGAATTTAAATCAGTTTTTGATTTCATATTTGAATCAATAGTTTTGATTATTCTTTGATTTTGTTCATTGAGTTGTAAAGGCATTGAAGAGTGAGTCCAGAATCAAAGTCTGTCCGCCCAACCGATAAATCTGATATAACACCTGGGATAGCCACAGGGTCATTCGACAATATCGATTTATATTATTTTCAAATCAAAATTTTCCTACTTTCCTAACAAAAATCGATATTATCAATTTGACTTGGTGTTTTCATTCCAAGGTTAAAATGCTAGAATATATAGTAAAATGAAATTTTGAAAATATAAAGGTTAACAACTTTGAACTGATTTTAAAAGTATTGAAGTAGCATATAGTGAATGAGAGTAGAGTAGGGTAGAACAGCTTGGTACTCCAATAAATAATTGTTGTATAAGTTATTAAAATAAAAGACATGTTATGTAATGATCTGAAGAAAATTCAATTCGAAAAGGTTTGTGGAAATATAAGACTCAATCAATCAAAATAAACGAGAATTTCTTTTGTTTACTTTATTGAATGTGCAAGGTCTTCT
This sequence comes from Fuscozetes fuscipes, assembly GCA_034702105.1. NCBI lineage: Eukaryota > Metazoa > Arthropoda > Arachnida > Sarcoptiformes > Ceratozetidae > Fuscozetes > Fuscozetes fuscipes. Next base: position 4,573 of record JAQGCS010001884.1, on the reverse strand, counting down.
TTAGTGAAAGGAAGAGATTTTAAATTCTGAATATAATTAGATGGACCATTTTACTTTCTTTACTTATTTAATTATTTTTGGTGCTATATCTTTATTATACATGTAATTTAGTTTATAATTGACTAACTTGTATATTTAAAAAAGCTTATTTGAGCATGGATACAATGAATTACTCTAACAATGGATCTGCCATATTTAATATATCTGATCTATTATATTTAATTTGTGTTTATATGGACTACTGGAGACACAAAATGAATGAACTCACTTGAAATGAATAAAAAGTATCCATTTTACCAAATTAAGCAAATTAGCTTGCTCATCACAAAAAATCAGATAAATTAGATTTGAGAGCATTTTATGATAACTCATGCAAAACGTGAAAAGGATATACTCGGAAGACAAGAATAAACTAAAATTTTCATTTTTTTCGATGATTATATCCACTAAAACACTTGAATAATACCTTGTTATTACGAAATTTGTAATTTTATTAACTGCTCTTGTAAAATATTCAGATTTTTCTGTACAATAATTATTTTAAAGCCTTTTAAATATTAATTATTTTCATTTGTTATTCTTTACTGTATTTGAGTGTTTGTCAAACATATTGAGAATATTAATGAACAACGTGATGAGCAAGATAGTGAGCTAGATGATTTTCAAAGTCAAAATAATCTCAAACTACTTTCGATTTTAATATCGATGACCTTATTGCCCAAATTTGTGCAAGATTAAATCAAAACAAATCATTTATTAGGGCTTCTGCTAATTGGATTGTTTTGAATTTGTGTTTGATAGTCGCTTGAAAGTTGGTGACCTTGCTCATTATTATCATTTCAATAAACATTTATTAATTTTATTCACACGTCTTCTCTCATTAATAAAGCATTTGTTTCCACTCATTAAACAACTGAAACACACATTTATTTTCAGAATTATTTCTGCGAATAATAAACAAAATTATGGCTAAAAATATAAATTCAAACGAAAAGTGAGTTATTGTTCGACAGGTTTTGCGCTTTGAGTTACGATTAGAGTCTAATCATTAGTTTTAATAATTTTGTTGATTTTGTTGCACTAAATTTTGAGAACATCTTTAGTTCCGACTTTTGATGGAAACAATTATATATCTTTCTATTTGTCACTAAAGTATTTAAAATTTTAGATTCAGAAATATTTGGCTCACAATTCACTTTTTACTATTTTTTTAGTTCATTAAGGAAAAGGCAAATAATATTTAAATACCAAGTTAATGCTGTTTGCTTTCAAATCAATTCAAGGCTTAAACTTGAGAAGGCCTTATTTAATTATGTTTAATCAGATTAATCTAGCAAAGGTTAATGATTTCTTTATTCATGTTTGTGTTCCTCAATCAGGCAAATTTTGAACTGAGCATGACAACATTTTAACAAAGCAATGTAGAGTATGGTGACATCTCAAACTGAACATAGAGAAATTGCAGTAAATGCATGAAAAAGATTACTTTTTTTTATTAGTTTATAACCCATTACTAAATTTGAATATAATTTTGAAATGAACTTGTACCTCAATTTTTAAAATGATATATATGAATAGAAATCTCTCTTACAGATAAGTCTATTTGCTAGAACCAAAAGTAAACAAATAAATGCAGATTTGAAAATGAGAGCTCAATTTTGTTTCCCAGTAAATGGTTTTACTGCAATTTTTCTATGGTCAGTTTAAGATGTCACCATACTCTACTTTTAACGGATATAACAGTCTGTGAGCCAGGAACAGTAGAAACTCGGTAGCAAAGATGAATTTATTAGACAAAAATATAAAGCAAAATATAAGACAAAAATTTTTTTTTGAAAATGGCTGCCATTAGATTCTACACACTTTTACTCTATTATTTAAACCTCTTTTACCTAGAATACAAATTTTAAAAATAGTTGGGGCAACCTATATACAATGGCTTGGTTTGGTTATCAAAGAGGAAAAATGCATAACTAAGGATTAATATATTTGGTATATAACGTTATATTTTAGAAGGGAGGGTTAATATATTTTCAATTTACGGGTACTATTCAAACTTACATTGTAACATTTTAGCTTTGGATTGCTCCATTACATGGGCTGTTTGCTCGGTTAAAATACAGTACTTGAAGTGCGCCTAGCTAAAGTACTGTAGTCGTTGACAACTTATAATAACCAAATATACGCAAATATAATGAATGAAAATGATTGTGAATATAATGAATATAAAATAAAGTTTTAATTGAAATACGAGTCAAATAAATCTCCAAATAAGTGATATTTTAATTTTTAATTTTTAAATAATTTGAGAGAAATTCTAATCAATAATTATATGGAATGAAATTGAATTTAATAACTAATGAACTGAAGTAAAGAGAAATTGATTTATTAATTTTGTTGTGAATATTGAATAGACAAAAGTTTTATGGAAACAAGTTCGAATCAAACTCAAATCCCCACTACATTTACATCCAATTGAAATCCGTTTCACGCCCATTTTTGATCAACCTTTACTCAATCAATCTCATCCCTCTTCACTACATTTCTCTATAGACCAGCCTCAATTTCATCCCTCTCTCATACTCTTTCAGATATGAAAATTTCTTTAAAAATTTCTTCAACAGTATTCAACAATGAATTTAACCATCTTCAAAATTTTTAAAAGCTAAGGGTGGGCGGGTGGCCGAACGACAAATCTATATACTACATTCTTACTTCGTAAATGTAGTGAAAAAAGATCGTTATTTGACTTTACGGTAATTAGTGGTTTCCATTAGTGGAGTCAAATAAGAATAAAAGAACTCAAAATTTTGCCTAGAATAATTGAGATGCAAGTTTTGCTTTTATAGCATACTCTCTCTCTCTCTCTCTCTCTCTCTCTCTCTCTCTCTCTCTCTCTCCTATCCCTCCCCTCTCAACCCTCTCTTCAATTAGTTTTAATTTAACGACTTTTTGTCTCCAATTTCTGAGAGCCGGCAGTAGTTTTGATATTTTTAAGTTGAAATTCATGGGTTTTGAATTGCAAGAAGAGATTTGAGTGTTTGAAAAGTTGTCATTTGACTTAAAACTGGGTTTAAATGTGGTTTAAGTTATTTAGCTATTCATTACAATTTAGTTTATTTCTAGTTTATCTTAACATGTGTATCAAGGGAAAACCATGTCTATCCAAAATGGCGAACTAGCGGGCTGACGCTGTCCCCTCTCCACCCTCTGAGTTTGAATCACTAAATTGATAGGATTTCGTCAAAAATTAAAATTAAAAAAATTTTTCTTCTAATTATTGAAAATAATTTGTCATATATTATATTAATTGAGAATTAGATATGCAAGGCTAAAAATGTTAAATGTAAATATAATAGCACATTTTCTTTCAGCTTTATCGACATGTCGGTTTACCCCGGGGTACTACATTAACCTAGTGCTGGTATACCTATTCTCAACCCCATTTTATAAGATAAGTTAGAGCGAGGTTACAGTAGTACTGACATTCATAACAATGCTATATACATATAATCATATAGCACCCGGGATGCCCACACAAATCGGCTCAAGGGGGTCTAGGGGTAGTTTTTCCAAAATTTTCTAGGGGGCATCTAGGAGGGTAGTCTTTTAAAAGTTGTTAAAACCACTTTTATGCAAATAAGCGTATTTGAGGCTCTTTTAAAGCAAAAAACACAAAAGGGGATTAAGGTAAAAAAAATTGCCGCATCGCTTCGCTCGGCGGCGAGAGGTGGGGCATACCGGTAATGTTAAATTTTGAAAAATTCTAGGAGGAGTTGCCTAAAGTTTCCACTTTAGGGGATCATCGGAAGACTTCCTTTGGACATCCTGCACTAAAACGCTTATAACCATGTTACGCCATTTTCCCATATGATACCATCTGGATGTAGTGGCATAGCGCAAATAGTGAAATAGGGCTTATTTTTAATGAAATCATTGTATTTTAACTTTAACTTTAAACTACAAATGCATTTAAAGTCATTTTGTGGGTTATCTATTTCTTTCGTTTTATTCTATGAAGTGTACTGAATAATACATAATGTATTATGCAACTTTGTTTCTTTGTGCAATCTTAATAACATAGCAGTTGATGAGCAGAGTATATAAAATTGGTTATCCAAGTGGCTCTTTCACAAACTCTGGTTTAGACAATTTAATAATGAATTTGAGGGCAAATATATTTTTCATTGGATTGAATTCGTTGTTTTGAATATAAGTCCGTCAACTCATTAAGAAGACTATAAAACATCAAAATATTTGTGAACTCATAAAACTTAAAGTATCAAAGGTGACCAAGTACATTCATATAAAAAATTCAAGGTTATTGAATTCTAGTTTAAGATATGAATACAACTTGTTTTCTTATACTGAAAACAAGGAAGATAAAATATTTGTGTGAATAACTTCTGACCTAATCTCAATCAAACACTTATTAATTTGGAATTTCTTTTCGCACCGTATTACCTCGAAAAATGTGGCATGCCGGTATAATTGAAGTTGACCATATTTCTAAAATTGTATCTATGGTCCCTACCGGCATGCCGGTATAAACGAGGTGCAATAATTTTATGAG
>JAQGCS010001883.1:0-11901 GCA_034702105.1 Fuscozetes fuscipes | reverse complement strand
AATCAGTGCAAACATTAATAGTTATTTTTGAACGAAAATTCAATGTTTCCACAAAACGACAAATTAATAAACACTGATTTTAACACTGCAACTCCTAGGATAATTTGACACAAAATACTCCAGAATGGGACGGCTTCTCTCAACATGTGCCTGCTCATAAAAATTATCTTTTTATTTTAAAACTAGATTGCAATCAATTTATACAAGACAATTATGCATTGCTTATATAAATAAACTAGATAAATAAAAGGTGTGTTTATTGCGGATGAGGTAGAATGGGGTCGAATCACAGTTCAGACAACTAAAAAAACGAAATATAGATAACTTTATTCATTTCCGTTTCTTAATATGCAAGGTAAGTAAACATTTAAATGTTATGTACCGACAATTGGAAATAGTTTGCGGTCTAACAAATCCAATAAAAGGTATCAATAATAAAGCTCTACTCAAATGAAAAACAAGAGCATACAATCAGTGCAAAAGCGAATTGCGGTTCAAAAATCTTTATAACTTTTGACTGGGTTACCCGATTTTCAAAATTTTTTCGCCAAAATATAACAGGATAATATAGATGTTAAAAACATTAAAAACTAAATGCAAAAAATATCAAGATCATATTTAATTTTCATTTTACACGAAAATTCAAAGTTTACAAGAGAATATAGCTAATATACAAAAATATCACACAAGATCTCGATTAATGCTTTTAATATCTACATAAATTGCTTTTCAAAAGTAACCTACCCCTAAAAATAAAGTGGCTAGGAACATTCAAAGTAAGACTCAATAGACGTCCATATCTCAAAAACCATAAGAGATAAATTTATGAAATCTTTTTTAAAAATTACTATACTTAAAATAAACTAAAGTAACTATTAAAAATTTTTTCAAAGAATATAATTTTGATTAATATTTTTAAAATGTAAAATTTTGAATATTATATTTACATATTCTGATATGAATTTTTTGACATTTTATTACATTTAAATAATTAGTGAAATTTAAAAACTAATAAAAATTGTTAAAGGAATACATATTTTTAATTTAAAATTTCAAAAAATTCATGTGAGGTTATGTAGAAAAATTTTCAGCATCTTATATTTATATGAAGATATTTTTTTGGAAAAATTTTCAATAGTAACCTTTGTTTATTTTAAGTATAGTAATTTTTAAAAAAGATTTCACAAATTTATCTCTTATGGTTTTTGAGATATAGATGTCGATTTAGAATTTACTTTGAATGCTGCTAGCAACTTTATTTTTAAGTGTAGGTGACTTTTGAAAAGTGATTTGGGGAGTTATCAAAAGCATTATTCGAGCTCTGGTGCGATCTTTTTGAATATGATCGATATTCCCCTGTTAACTTTGAATGCTCACTTGCTGAAAAGTACTTATAATCTTGATAGTTTTTACATTTAGTCTCTAATGCTTCAAAATTCGACATTATCCTGTTATATTTTAGTGATGAAATTTTTAAAATCGATTAACCCAGTCAAAAGTTATAAAGACTTTTTGAACCCCAATTCGCTTTTGCACTGATTGTATGCAGCGATTGTGACCGAAGAGTATATTGCAAAGGAATGAACCAAAAAAACGAAGTAATAGTCTATAAAGTGGGCAAAAGACCACTACTTTGTTCTCTTTCGTCTCCCCGACAATAATGGATAACCTCTAGTAAACAGATATGACCATGGCATAAGACACGTAAAAGGCACCGGCGTTTAGTATTGTTACTCGGATTAAGTTTTGTATATACTTAGTATACCGACGATAGAGAGCGACGTACAGAGCAGTGTATGTGTATTGTAAAATGAAATACTTTTATAAGAGTCAATACTTTTAAAATAACGCTCGAAGATGTGATGACAAGTGTGGACACATTCACCATTGAGAAGATTCATACATGCGTTCCACTCAAATACTCTTTGAACAAATTGGAAGAGTATTACATTGTTAATCAGAGTGATTGTAGTCATTTATATGATGAGTATCCATATCTCTCCTCTTTTACCCTTTTCCTTCTCTTTGGTGAAGGTCTACCATATATCGAGAATATTCTGAAAGTCAATAAAGTCATTGAAGATCACAAAGCAGTGCAAACCTCTTTTTTATATCACAAGTCTTGTTGATGGATGAGTTTGAAATGAATTTTGATGACATCCGAAGAGTTTGTATGAAAATCTCTGAAGAGACTCAACTGAAGAATAGACTCAATATATTTGCCATTCCCTCTTTATTGATAAGAGGCTGTCGTTCCTCATTATTATTTATGAAGTGTTGGGTCACTTTTGTCTTATCATTTTCCGGACTTCATTAGACTCTAAGAAACATTTATTCTCTTATTGTTCTCTTTGTTTTTGAAGATTCTTTTTTTCAGTAGTGCTGGGCTTCAGTAGTGGCCAACACATGATTATAGACAGACATCATTATATTATGATATCTAGGTAGAGTCCTTGCGGTAAAAATGATAATAACATACAATTTACAATTGAAATATTCAAGGTGCTAGAATAGATTTAAACTTTCAATAGTTTACCTTGCACAGAATAGGTGGCATTAAATATCAAGGGAGTTATATCAATACATAAAGAAATGACACCGATACTCATCGAGAACTTGGGGCCCTCTTATGCCTGTCAGCCCACACTTAAAAATAATTACCAGAATATGATTGTAATCGCTGTCAATAGAGTCCTGTAAAGCGAAAATGTGGTCACATCTGACGAGACCCCCTCAGATTTGAGGCAAATCGGCCCCCTCCCCGCGAACGCGAAGCAAACGCGAAGTTTTTTGCCGAGCGAAGCGAGGTGGCAAATTTTTGGAAATATTTTCTCCCACTACCCCCCCCCCCCCTCGTAATTTTGGAGACCCAGAAAAAACTCAAAGGGGGGACCGTTTGAGTTTTTTCTCCGGCGAGTCAGAAAAAATATACCCACCTATACCCCCCTGATTTTTTGGTTTGAGGGACCCCCCCCCCCTCTGAGGTCGGGTACCTTCCGCACCCCTGGGTTTAACTACATTACTGAAACCCATTGCTTAAAATGTAATAGAAGTTTATTATTATTTAATTGTTGAAACATTTGTTTGAATAAATGATTGAAAGAGAGAAACAATTAAATGAGTCATTCATTGAACGAATTTTTCCAAAAATCTTTTATCAGTTAATTATCACATTTAAGCCAATGATTAGATAATTAAATGTCTGAAATACGCCCATTCTTCAGATTTGTTACCAAACACAAACCATATTAAACACAAGATATTCAATTGAAAAATTAATGATCTATGAGATGCTTACATTGCGTGCATAAGACAAACAAAACCGTGTGTCATAAAATTTTAGCAAGTACATTCGTAATAACGTCAAACTCATATATTAAATGTTTTTATTTCACTGATTACTGGGTTCTGATTTATTTTATAAACCATTTGTTATGTTTTTGTTGACTTTCCTTAATTTGATTTTCCACCTAATTCATTGAAGAGCTAGCTAGCTAAAAGGCGACACATCAAAAATAAAGTTCAAATAAGTTCATTCACTATACATTGTATAAGTTGAAAAAATTAACAAGTGCCACTAAAGCAAACAAAATGTAATGATAACGCTTATAAATTATTATTTCAAAAATGTGACTCAAGTTGATAATTTGAAATTATCTATAATTTCTGTAATAAGTGAAATTAACCTCACACCAACAATATTTGTTAACCAAAATGGAGTTCTATTTCATTTTTTATAAGAATTCCTGGATTAAAATTTTAATCAATTGTTTAGGCAATCAGATTAATTGCTAGGAATGGCTGCGAAACACATCTCTACTTAAATTCTAACAATTTTTGTAAACAAAATGTTAAATCCCTTAATAGTAAAGACTTATGGAATATAATCTCTGATAAAAATAATATTTAATGAGTGCTCACATTATAACAGAGCCTTTTGATAACCAAAGCAATTATCTCTTCAGAGAATTATTAAATATTAAGTAATATCCGTATATTAAGAGTGTTTTGTCAGCTCTGATAGGATCTGACATTTCTTCAGTTTACGTTTTAATGCACAGAATAATACACTTTTGCGCGAAGAAAATTACCAGACATTATGCCCGGCTATGAATTGGAACGCTTTATTGAGCTGACAAATGTAGAGAAGGTTGAGCTTACGTGCAGTATATGCCAGGACATTTTCCGAAATCCATTAGTGGCCAGTTGTTGTCTGCAGACATTCTGCGAGGATTGTATTATTGATTGGCTTAACGGCAACAATACCTGTCCCTATGATCGCAAGAAATTAAAACATAGCAACTTGCAGAGGCCTCCCAGGTATGTACAACATGTTCATTTACTAAACAATGAATTGGCAACATGTGTAAGTTCCTACTAGGAGTCGAACTTTTGGAATTTTTAAAGCCCACACCCTGCCCATGCTCAACCCATACCCAAACCCATAAAAACCGAAACGCGTATGCAAAAATTTATTTTAGTGATCCAAGAATTGCCTATGACAAATTGAGCAAAATGTAATAAAAGTAACTAATTAATGATAAATTTAAGTTGTTACTTGTTTTACGGTCAAAATAGATTGTGAATCACCTATTCCAATAATTATTTCACATTTTTACATTCAAATCCTCAATTAGTGGAAAGTACTAGATTAAGGGTAGAGTAAGTAGTTTTTTAGATTTCGATGCCAGGTGGCCAATTAAACTTAATTTAGTAAAATTAAGCTAGACCAACATTTAATTTATTTTTAAGCGAATTTAAAGTTAAAATATTTTTTGAGCTTTGGTTCAGCGGATAAATCAACATTTTTTAATTACAGGAATGGTTTTCAAATGATCCTACCTTTCAGTCCGCTATTTATTAGCTTAGAAATAAGTGCTTTTGAAATCCCAACAATATTTACCTTCGTATTAGAACTTTTGTACATGTTAAAGCTCATTCAGACCGATGACAATAGTTAAAAAAAAGTCCATGCCCAACCCAAGCCCATTTTCCAAAGCTCAAAACCCACTCAACTCCTTATGGGGTTTGAGAACCCTTTGTTTTCGTGTACCTAGTTGCTACCTAATAAATTGCACTTTTACAAGTTAGTTACCCGTGTTGATTATCCAATGGAATTAATTATCCATTATACATGTATCTTTTTTCGTCCAATTCTTTTTCCTTTGAAATGATACTTGCATAATTAATGAATATGTTATCTTGCAAAATGTTAGACTAGTGATGAATATGTTGGCAAACCTGAGACTCAGCTGTCAGTTCAAAGACAAGGGATGCGATCAAATCCTTCTGTTGGAGAACTATGACAAGCATTTACTCGTCTGTTCCTTCAATAAAAAAGTTTGTGAGAGCTGTCAGTGCGAAGAACTCGATGACCACAACTGTGTCCAAAATCTGCTCGAATTGAATAGATATCTAAAAGAAGACATCGACTCAGCCCTCAATAAAAATGAGTTACTTTCGCGAAAACTGCAAGAATTCAAAAGAGAAAAAGAAGCGCTTTTGCAGACCATTCAAAACCTATCGAAAAACAGTCCGATTCTGAAGTCGAAGAACTTTTCAAAAGTAAATATATTTCATTTGAAACACGAATTAAATTTAAAAATTTTCAAAATATCAAAACCTTTAGTTATCTGATTATCAAATGATAGTGGAGTCAAGAAAAGATCTAGAGCCTTTGGTCAATAAGAGGAATACCTCCGAAGAGATGACGAATAAAATTGTGTTAATAGTTAAAAACGCATTGAATTGCGAACAAAATTTAGCCGATTTATGCAAAACTGTGAAAGAACTAATTGAATCGGAATTTGATGGTTTGTGGCACTGCACAGCCCTTTATGACGATATCGGCAGTCATTTCTTCACATTTGATGACATGTTTATCGTTAGTCTACTTTTCGGGAAACTCAAGATTACAGTCCATAAAGTCTATGACGATGTCAGTCGATGTCTAAAATTATTTTCTTGTTTAATCAATTTCTTAATGTTTTACTTATTTCTCAGATCAAAATCAAAAAGTTGGCACAACTTCTCAGATCGGGTAAAGTTAGTGAAGAGCTGGTCATTCAGAAGACGGATATGAATGTAGCGCTTATTTCTAAAGTTAAAGAGATTACAATAAGTGGTATCAAACTGTCCAATAATTTGACGAATTTGTCCAAATATATCAGTAAAGAGCTGTCGAGGAAAGTGGACGGCATTTGGCACGTGTTTGCCTTCCGAACGTTTTTAGCCAATTGTTATGTGTGTCCAAAAGTGGGACATTTTATTAATATGACTATTTCTGACCTCAATATTGTTATATTCGGGGTTTAATACAATTAATAAAAAAAGAAATTTTGCTCAAAAAAGTAGTTAAACTTTAATTGAGAGGACATTCAGTTTTGTCAATAAAATGATTACTTATTTTTCAAATGATACACCCTATCAACAATTGTATAAACTTTTAACTTATAATTTACTCAAAATTTTAATTAACTTTTGGTCGGAAGTCATATCAGCGATAATGACATTTGAAAACTCATTCTTCCACTAATAAGTTGATAAAAGATTCAATTAATTGTTGAATCTCTTATTCACTTCAATAATCAAATTCAAGGAAAAACAAAATTATTGTCAAATAAAGACATTTCGATAAAGTGGTATGTGTTGAGCGCTAAGCAATGTCTGCTTTTGAGTGGCGCCCACTGCACCTCAACTATAAGCTCAAAGTACAGGAGCAATCAAAGACAAAGCTTGCCTTCGATTGAACCCATTTGAGGTTAAGACCAAGAACATCGCAGAGACTTTTTTAGAAATTTATTCTTTTGTTAAAATTTAAATAAAGATTTTTCTCAATTGAAAAGATGTGAAATCTTTTCATTCATTAAATTCTTTATAACTCAAAATCGAAAGGTCTGACAGAAGTCTAATAAAAAATAATAGGGATAGGGATAGGGATGCGGCAGTTGACAAACCTGCAATCGACTCTCGTGCAGTGTTGGTGTGGTGCTCATCCATTGGTTGTGCACATCTCAAAAGTGCAGTGCATTCCTCTAACTGACTCTCTCTTGTGTTTATTACCAACTTTTTGGTATCGACCGCACATTCACTCAGAACCGAGTGATGAGCACCAGAGCGAAGTCAGTCAGAGTTAGAGCACAGGTCCTACTCTTCGCTCATGAATTCAATGAAAAATTAATCGAAATTCAATTTCAAAGAACCGAAGATTAAAAGTTCTCAAATCTATCTTAAACTTAATAATAAATGAACAAGTTCTATTAGTTTCTCTTAAATTTGAGCCAAATTCTACTGTCAATACTGTCTGTGCTTTTGATTAAAGTTTTTTTTCTTCAGTAAAATCTTCAGAAAAATTGTCGAAATTCTTAATAAATAGTTCGAAAGAAAGGCCGATAAAAATGTCAATACTTTCGCGTTGCTGTTGCTTCAAGTCTGTAAAGAACGGCAGTTTTGCCACTGCTCTCTATACTCTGGTATGTCCATGTTCATTATTTTCAATTAACATATTCTTGGTATCCGAGCGTAAGAACAGAAATTTCAGCTTTTCTTCAATTCTCAGGAATTGAAAAAAGCATAAATTTATTACTCAAACGAATCAATTGAATTAAATACTTGTCGTCAGAATTGAGAACTCATTCCTACAACGAAAAAGTGATAAAAGTCTGAGCGGTAATAGACTTAAATAGAGCCGTAATGGAAATTCTGATCACTTATTCAATTAACTTTCGCAAAGATTTGTGTCATCCGGTAATCACTCGCTTATTAGATTTTAGATCAGCTTCCGATCAATTAATACATTTACTACTCGTTTTACTTACTTTTTAAAAATTGTAGCAAAACTTGGAGTAAGTTATTTATTTAATACCTAGCACTATGATAAGTGTTAGGTTTATTATTATAAGTCATCTATTAAATTGTTTTTGTTGTTATAATTAACATTAAAGCGTTGGCTGAGTTCTGTCATCGAGAGGTCAGTCAGCTTCACAGGACATCCGTAACTAATTGCCATTAATTATAAACATGGCAACTTCGAAAAAACACGAAACAGAAATTGCATGATATTATATTAAGTTTACTCAATATAGAGACCAAATTAAATGTAAACAAAGAGAAAAGTGTTATTTTCCACACATTTTTCTAACGATGAAAAAGTGCTGAAAAAATATCGATCAAAAACAGAAGAAAAACACAACAAATGGCTTAAAAATACGACACAAATGTGAAAACAATGCCTTAATCCACAAAATGTGTGAAACAAATACCTAATAAATCATTGATCGTATCGTTAGAGTTGTCAAAAGTGTTTCTTCTGTATATGACTTGAATTTAAACTAGAACAAAAATAAAAATTGATTGAAATCAAATATTTGTATCCGTGTACGTATAGTTGAATCAGTGATCGTAAAACTATCATGTTTAAATGATTTGACCAACAATTAATCATGATTATTTTATTCTTGAACTCAGGCACAAGTATTGGAAAACAAAATCCATAAAATAGACTAGCAATTAATTTGATAGGATTTTTGCATGACTTTTGGCCATAACTAAGGACATTAGTTTTGTTAATAACAAGTATGAAAAACAATTGATTTATTTATTGATAAAGTGAAGTTGGAATAGATTACAATGTATTCATTGCAAGATTATTCAACCATTATTAATATGTAGTAAAAACGTTATTTTATTCTTTAACACAAATTATTATTATTAATACAATAATATGAAAATTTTGTGTAACAAATGTTTTCTTCTTCACTATTAGAGCAAAGTATGCACAGAATTAATAATTATTCATGCTTTACCAAGGTAGTTTTTAGTTGCAAAACAAGCAAAACAGTTGATGAGTTTTTCAAATTATAAAACAGTTCTTGATAAAATAGAGGATCATAAATCTAATTGGTCATTTCTACTTAAATTAACCCATTATTTCAATTAATAGATCGGAACAGAACTCAATTAATAAAATTACCTTTTATTCGGACTTCAATAATGAAAATATTTAATATGAAAGGCAATCCTCTCAGCCAATTGTGTAGGGTTTGATTTGTCATAAATAAAGTGTCAAATTCAGTAAACTAGTAACCAGTAAACAAGTTGTTTACAAACATATCGCTCAGAATATTTACAAATTCTTTGTATGATTCCGTATATCCATTTCATCTTCAGTGCATAATATTCAGTAATTAAGCCCTTAATGCAGAAGAAGTCATTCACTTAACGATTGACTTAAATGATTAAAAGGCGTGATTTTTATGTGAATAGACTCTCAATTTATAAATGATCAATCAAATTGACTAAAAGTGCAATACAGTCAAATTTGGATTCAATCCTCGGTCTGGTTCAGAGAAGTTCAGGGATGGGTTGGTAACGAGTTGGGGCTTATAATATGGTTACCTTATCATTATTTTCAATGAGAGTGACTTGAACAATTGAGAAACTATAGCTAGGGAAGGAATATAAAGAGGGGAATTGTAACCAGGTTTGACTGTACTTATGGGACGAGAGGTTTTTTTTCTTTATCTTAATCTAATTGGTTTTGTCACTAAACTTAGAGGAAGTGCTATAACTGAGAGAAAAACCAAAACAAAGAAGTCCCAGATTTCGGGTCAAATGATTAATTACAACAAACGAAAAAGTCTTCTCACTTAACAGATGAACACTTCCTCACAACTGGACATTTATTCATATTTGTCAAAATGTGCTAGCACAACATTATCCCAATATTTTCTTTCCTGAGAATTAAATTACAAAAGGTATCAAATTGCCAGGGATAGTTTATGTTATTCTTTTAAATATTCTTAAACGCTCGGTGAAAAAAAAACAAATTCATATCCTTGAAGATCAAGCTTTGATATTAATCTTATCAATATATGATCTTGTTAGAATTGTTGTGCATAGGCTTGACTTCACTGATTTGAGGACAAACACATATCAAGTGATTATATAACCATTCAATGAATCGAATGTCGTTTTAATGCATAAAATATGAGACATTTAAGTGTTTTATTTCATACTTCACTCAACGATTGCAAAACACAAACACATAATGAATAAGAAATACCCAAAACTTTTATGGTTTTGTAGTCTGAGGAACAAAAATACTCGAAAAAGTAATATCTTTATGAATAGCCTCCAGAGTCTAAAGTGGTGTCACAATGGAGTCAAAGAATAAAATGATTCAACAAATTATTTTCTGCCATAAATTACAATCTCTTTCTTCTTCTGTGAAGCGTTCGCTTTACTTATATTTGTCTCAAATTCGAAGAAATTGTTTCGAAAACAAAGTTTTTCATTGAATCACCCGGATCACTAGTAAAACACATTTAATACAAATTCTCAAATAAATGCGTTCTTAAAATGCATGAGATGTTCAGCATTTTCTACTCGAGAGATCAGTCAAAAGGATTGAGCTTGCTCAAGTAATCAGGGTGATGTCATTCGATTCAGAGCCCTTTGAAAACTACATTAAGCCTCACCCTTTTAAATGAGAACAGTTCTGATTTAAACGATTATTAGAATTCACATAAAAAGATATTAACATTAATCAACTAGTTAATTTGTGCAGGATTGACAAAAAATTTATTGCTCTTGTTAATAGTCGAAAATTCTATTCTTTGCAAATTGACAAAATGTAATAAAGTGTCTCGATAATTAAATGTTGTACACATAAAGGTATTGATTAGAAAAAAATTGTTTTGAGTGTATTTTTGTCTAGGTTGTCTATGTCTATAAATAAGTGAAACATAAGAAATTATATGACTTCCGAATGTTTCGATGAAAAGAAAGCAAAATATCAAATATTCAAACACATACTACACATTATAGTAGCATATACACATTATATATTCCATTAATTCCTAGAATAAAGCCTTTGATTTCGTTTCACCAAGCTTCTGCTAAAGATTTATGTCTTCCACCTGACATCCAATGATTTCGAGGAATTTCTGCCAACTATTACCAAAATTAATGAAATATCTCTTGTTTTTGATTCTGTGTCTGCAATCATCCAATAAAATACTTGGAGTAAAGCAAATCTGAAGCGAAGCACAAATGCATTTCTTGGTAATTTCAAAATCGAATTGACTTTATGTATCAGAATTTCCAAAATAAATTTAATCAATATTTGATGAGCAAATATGCAACCCATAAGTACCAAGCATACATAAAATTTTTAAATAATATAATACTAAAAATGCGAATCAAATCTTGAATTTATATTTAATATATTTGGGTACATTTGTAGATTATAAACATCTTTTTTACAGTCCCTTGAGTTTGCATGAAAGCAAAAAAAGACCTAGAATGCGTTCGCAAGGAAATTGATCCTTAAATCTATAGTGAATACAGTGTATATAGTGAATACTCTGTACTTTTGGAATGAAAAATGATAAAACTCCAACTTTGATCAAGCATGAATTTTATTCTTTAAACCGTTCACATTATAATTTATTTTCAAAGATAAGATATTTTATCCTTTGATATTGATTATCTTGCTCTTACCTTCGTTAGCCAACATTTATTTTATTCAGACAATTCCACTGTATTTGTAAAAGTAATTATGAAGGCAATAATTGAATTCCAAGTTCAAATTGTGATTGCTAAAGCAAATACTTATTTCATGGATTAGCAAACAGTTATTGTCACAAATATTGAATTACTAAGAATTTTGAGAATATGAGAATCACTCAATTCGTATGAAAATTCTTAAAACATCTTTTAGGACGACTATAAAGACGAATGAAAAATAAAAATTTCCATATTTTCCTTTCAATTCAATACTTATTCAATTGGAATGTATTCGAAGGTTTACTCCGATAAATTTAATTTGAAAACACCATGTTAATCTCCATGATGCATACTTTCATCATGCAAAATTTTAGCTGCTGATGAGCAGTAGAA
>JAQGCS010001882.1:0-11904 GCA_034702105.1 Fuscozetes fuscipes | reverse complement strand
TATTATGCAAACGCCAGAGAATGAGTTTGGATACGATTAAACTGATGAAAGTAATATGTTTTAGCCCTTTCTTAAGTATAGATTATATAATAATAATAATCAATTAATTATTTATACATTAAAACGTTTTTCCGACAGAAGTCCGAAAAAAGCCATTTTTAGTCCTATTTTCCGACCGAATTTTGACAGTTTTTAGCACCAAAAATGTGAGACTCTAGTCATCAAATAAATATCCAACTCTTTATGTGTTGGGAAGTGTGCATAAATTGCAGTCATTGTGGCATTAGAGCACAGCATTACAGCGCAGCATTACAGCACAGCATCTGCTGCCACAGCAGTCTAGACAAACATTATTTCAGACAATATTTTAAATTAATCCTCAAATGAGATCAATAGATGTCTTAGTATTAGATAATAGTATGGCTTATAGTAGGAGTGAAGCCCATTAGTAATTGGACCATTACCATTATTTTGCGGCTCTTTAGCATATAAAAAAGGTGCTGACACATTTCATTTGAAAACCGCCACTATAAAATCGTTTTTATTTTATTTTATTGTCTGATTAGATAAAAGCGGTAATAATCAAGGTTGTTTGTTTACTAATGCAATGTATTACCTTATTTCAATGCTTTTTCCCTTTGAGTTGAACCTTATTTGTGCCTTGGTTATTCCTACACAAAGTGGGAAATGCTTTTAGAAATGATCCATTAAAATGTTAATTAGTAGTCATGTAATTGAGAGCTCAAATCTAAATTCTAGAATATATCGCTTATTTAATCTTGTTATTTGAAAATTTAAAAACTCACTCAAATTCGCATTTTTTGAATCAGAATTTTAATTCAATTATAGCAAACATTTTCACTCAATTAAACACGTTTTTAATTATCTACAAAAAGGCAAATAAAATTGAACCAGATTGTTCTCAAGTAGTTACAGAATGCCTCGAATTAAGTCCACATTTTTAATGTTAAGCACATCTCAAACTCTTTTTTCAAGAGTTTTGTTCAACAATCTATTGCCTACCTTTTCGTTGTTATATGCGTTATGCAAATTAGCTGGGTTATAAATTAATCAATATGATAACTTTACCAATGATCATTAACAGACCTTGGTTTTTATTAGAATTTTAACCATTTTCTAGAAATTAATGTATAAAATGTGTGCAAATTCGGGACATATGGTTATTATGGGTATAATAGCACTAAAATATGTTGTATTTTGACATTAAATTATGAGATATTTTTTTAAAATGTTTTTATTTTTGAAAGCTTTTCACTCATTTGTTCAAGAGTTAATAGCTAGCTTATTTCAGGGTTGACGTTCCTCGTGATTCTATTAAATAAAACTGACACTGATATGAGAAATGTGAGTAAAAACTGTCATGGTCTGCTATTCATTCACATAATTAGTTGTGAAACGTTGTGCAGAATTGAGATTGATTAAATTTGCACACAAAATCATTCATATCTAACAAGAGCTTTATGTCATTGTTCGCAATATTATTAAGAACAAACAAAACCCTTTATTTTTTAACTTTACACAATTCTTTTGATTGCTATTGAATTGTTGGCTTCGCCTTATTTTCACCCAAACATAGTTTGAAAACATTTCTTAAATAACATAAATTAGACATATCCTTGCTAATATGATTTTTATATTAAACTCGATAGTATGTCGTGGAAATTTTTCCATCAAGAACTCATCTGAAAACTTAAGTCTAATCGCAAACTGTACCAGAATAGAGGGATACCTGCATATTATTTCGTTTATATCAGAGAGCCAAGAGATACTAGATAATATTCGACTTCCACTACTGGTCGAGATTACTGACTATTTATTCATATTTAACATCAAATTCGTGACAACTTTGGAGTGGTTCCCAAACCTGCAGTACATTCGGGGCAGAGTTCTCTTCTCCGGAAACTCTCTGGTTATCCACACTTTGGAAAGTTTAAGACATTTGGGTTTTCATAAACTCAAACATATAAAAGGAGGCGTCAGAATCGAAGAGGTAAACAACTTATGCCTCGCGCATACATTCGACTACAGTATTCTGGCGGAAGCCATTAAATGTGAGTTACGGCCGGACTATATTTAACCATAAGTATAACACTAGTTCTTTGGCACATCTGCAATAGGGATGTGTCGCAAATTTTCCAACACTTGGGAAGTAATTAATATTTTTCCTTAAAATTATTCAAATTTTGGATCATTTATATGCAGACCTAATGCTTTCAAATTCAATTGTTTTTCTTTTGACAACTAATTCAAGAATTTATTTTTTATGACTATTGAATGCTATGACTATTGCTATGCCCTTAAAATTGTTTTTCGTAGACAATAGAAGACAGACATGTATTCTACTTAAGAATATCGAAATTTAGTTTTTCTTTGAACTTTTAGCCAATTCAGTGAAGTCAGGCGAAAGCCAACAATTATTGCCCGGATTTAAGTTCTGGTCTCGAAATCAAACTCAAGTGAACGTCAAATGGAATTATACGCCGAAAATAAGAAACAAATCGATTGATTACTTTATTATCGATTTAATTGAATTCGAAGACTTAGCAGTGAAACTGCAGAGCGATAAGTGTGAGGTGAATGACACTACCAGTCCCTTCGTACACCATACCGATGAATATTTAATGTGCCAGAAGGATAAGGAGCCGCACAAACTCGTCACTGACCTGACTGGCCTCAAACCCACCGAAGCCAGTGATAAAAAACAGATGAGTCAGTTTGTGGACCTCACAAAAGTGAAAATAATATTGCTTTTTGGTCCGCACAAAGTTGCTGGACAGTTTTTCGTATTTAGTACTGTTCAAAACATAATGGATTCCCTAGAGTTCATGCACAAAGTTATCGATACAGCATGGCCAAATGATAAACTCAAGGCCAACGCCAGTCATAGTCAGTGAGTTTGGCATCAAATTATATCATGCTAATTTTTACTAAAATTGTTATGACTTTGTTTTGACTCTTAGATCACAAATTGAAGAGAAGAAGATATTTGATCCAAATATTTATCAAATCTATGGTATGTTCAGAAGTAAAACTCAGGGCAACAGCACTTCATATATGTGGACAAATGGTATCAAACCCTTTCGCAACTATTATATGATAGTAAACGCCTGTAGCCGAGGTCAACCATGTTTTGTTGTGGCGCACAAAAAGCTCAAAACCAGACCATTGGGTAAGACTTCAGTTAGAATTTAATAGAATTTATTCCGTGTTTTATAACTCAAGATATAAGTGGTTTTCAATCGTGCTAGCATATTTGATAAATGAAGTTCCTGATGAAAACTAAAAATTTCTTCCAAATAGTTCATGTGTGCTTATTCTATTGAATAATACCTGGTTAGTGATAAGAGGATAAATTGATTGAGTCGTTTAAAAAATGAGAAATATTTGCATTATTTTGTTGTTTTATTCAATTTGTCAATATTTTGAACTCAAACCTCAAATCCTTATATAATTTGAGTGCATTTATAGCAAAAACTGCAATAAAATCGAAAGAATTCACTGGAGTTTATTTTTGTTATAAATTCGTTTCTTGACATAATTATTATTATCATGCTTATTATTTTGTGACTTTTAATTGAGATTTTTATTTGAATTTTAAAATAATTTGTTTACTCGAATATAGAGTCAGTTTTAAAGTTTGGTTTCAAACATAATTCATATATAACTTGAAATTTGTGAATAAAATTGAGAGAAGAGTTAACTCTATATTGAATATCAGACAAAATGATTATTCATTGCATATAATGTTTCGCATCAAATGTAAAATGAAATTTGTTTTCCGTTTGTTTGAAAAACATTACTCTGGACTTTGACTTTCTATAACATTGAAGTATGCATTGGTTCATAATAGTTTTTCATCCCTAATATTAGATGCCAGATATGAGCTGAGCCAATAAGTTGTGTCTTAGTTCTCTTCATGGCAAATTTTTATAATAGGGCAAATGCTTTGAATAGCATTTATTGTATGGCTTCCCTTCACTCATATGGAAACTAATCAATTCTTAAACTAATTGTTTTTAAACACTGGAATATCCAGACTTAAGATTTAGGTAAGGTGATATTTTTTCAAATAATATGCATTTCTATACTTACAAATTTCATTGTGAAATATGATATAAATCATATCATGTGATTTGAGACGATTCTCATTTAGTTGTCTACGAAAATTACATATACTAATTATACCCGTCCTGTTTATCCCTATTCTAATAATTACCTAATGTCTGATAATTTTAGTCCTGGCTATTTTATTCTGTTGCTGTAATTTGAATATCAATTAAATGTCAGCCCATTATCCAAAAGTAATCAATTCTGAACTCTAGGACTTCCTATTTATTAAAGATTTGCTTTTTCTCCAAATAAATAAAAGAATTTGATTTGAATGCTTAGAAAATGGTGACGATATCGACGAGCATTCGGTCCAAATTGTGCCAAACGATACATTCGTTACAATCCAGTGGTCAGAACCGATGAGACCCAACGGCGCTATACTTTCATATCAGATTCATTTGAGTGACACCAAGAATGTATATCACCTTTGAATCACGAAATTAATACCAATTTTGAGCTCTTTGTTTTGATTTTGTTTCTTAGAGAACCAAAACAATGTTTTGCATAAATAGAGCAAAATTTATTGCAATCAAACAAAAATTTATTGTACGAAATCTATCCAAGAACACTAAATACGTATTTAAAATGAGAACCAAATCAATGCACGGATTTTCAAATTGGAGCAAAGAATTTAATTTTTCGACAACTGGTGCCGTTAGTAAAGGTATTACAGGTTTATATAAATTTTTTTATCTCCTGATTCTTCCTCCTTTTCATTTTCTGCCGCATTTACTCTCCATTTGTCGGAATTTTTCGTTAATTATTTTGATTTAATCAGTTAACTGGCAAATTACAGGTCCTCCCATTTTCATTATGGCATTGGGATTGAGTGTACTGTTACTCGCCTTCATATTTACGGCTGCCTTTTGCTATATAAAGTCTCCGAAGAGAAATAACTCGCAGTTGGATATAATATCAGTGAATCCCGAATATGAAAAGTTCATCGGTTTGTAAAAAAAGTCACGTTTTATAGTATTAATATTTTTTTCAATGGGTTACAGTCGATCCCGAGTGGGAAAAGAAGAGGTCTGACATCCAAATGTTCCATGTGTTAGGTGACGGAGCCTTTGGCCGAGTTTATTACGGAGAACTACGAATGGGTACTAAATTGATAAAATGTGCGGTCAAAACATTGACTGCAAACCATAGGACACAACAGAGGGAAAGCTTTCTGAAAGAGGCCAATATTATGAAGTATTAGATTATATTCACCACTGTTTATAAATTTACACTTAAAATTACAGATCATTTATCGACTGTCATCATATCGTAAAACTGATCGGAATCGTTTCCATAGAGAACCCGATCCTCGTTCTCATGGAATACATGGTTAACGGAGATCTTAAGACATATTTGCGATCCAATAGACCGGACAATGAAGTGAGACATCACTTATTCGATAGTTTCGGTTAAAAACTCATTTTTACTTTTAAACATTAGGAAAACCCTAACCCACGAGTGCCCACTTGGAATAGGATATTTCAAATGGCTATTGAAATCTCTGACGGAATGGCATATTTGTCATCGCGTAAGTTCGTACACAGAGATCTGGCCGCCAGGAATTGTATGGTTGCAGAAGACCTGACCGTCAAAATCGGAGACTTCGGAATGACTCGCGATGTTTATGACAACGACTATTACAGGTATGCCTACAGTTATATTTGAAACTCTTGGAAATTGTATAACTTTTGTTTAAAGAAAACGTGACTGCGGTCTCATACCTGTGCGATGGATGTCTCCCGAAGCCCTTAGAGATGGTGTCTTCACTACATATTCAGATATATGGGCCTATGGTGTAGTTCTTTGGGAAATGATTACGATGGGTGCACAGCCATATCAAGGCTATTCCAATGAGAGTGTATTCCAAGGTGTTGTAAGAGGTACCCGTCTCACAGAACCAGATAACTGTCCCAAAAAACTGTAAGCATTCAATTAAATTGAGAATATATTCTGATTTTTTGTTAATTCAATTGAATAGTTGGCGAATAATGCAATTCTGTTGGCGAAAGAATCCGAGGACAAGACCCTCATTCAATGAAATCACTGAGCATTTGTTACCGTCCGCTAATCAGTCCTTCCGTGAAGTCTGTTATTATCTGAATCGTAAGCCATTGGTTAAAAAGCAAGAGTCGTTAAAGAATATCTGGTACAGTTTGATTCCATTAAATAAACTATTACTCAATGACATCAAGCAGTTGGACAACGAATCAGACAATTCACAGTATTGTCAAATGGAGCCACAGATTCAAAGGAGAGTGAATTTGTCGGCCAATGAGTACACCGAAAAAGAGGTCGAGATCTTAAAAAAATATAATTTGAGTGAAATGAATGCCAAAAATTTTAATGAAGTCAATAACTCCACATTTGTTACACTAATGAACATTGCTGACAAACACCAAGAACAAACTGATGAACGAAAGCTAATCGAGTGTTAAATTTGTTGTCTTATCAGAGGTTTTATCTCTTTTTCGATTTGTATTATAAATCTTATACTTATTGTGTTCTAAATCGTTAACTCATCAAAACTGGATCTAATCTAATCGACCTTAATATAAATGAATCTCAAATTTTAAATTGATTCCGAGTCAATGCATGTCATGTTTCTGAGACCAACCAAATGCCAATTGTTTAAAGTAAACAATTATTTACTGATTTTTTACATTATTTTGAGTGAAAATTTGTTTGTTTTTGAGTGCTTTCCATCTTTTACTTCCAAAGTACTGCTCTTTTGATGAGTATATCTCTTGAAAAAGCATTTTCTCGAGTTTCCTGTTTTCAGATATTTTTATTTTCTCTTTCGTTAATTTATTTTTTTTCTACGATTTTTTCATGGATTGTAAAATACATTTCGAAGATTCATTTTTTGAACACATTTTATACATAAAACTCTATCCGATTGTATTAAACCATTTGAAGCTATTTTCTTGAAATAAATCATCAAAAAGAAAGTCATTAAAACAAATTCTATTTTGGCCGCATTTGTGCCGTAATTGTGTGTATTAATGATTGGATATATTTTTGTGTTCATTAAACTCATTTCCAATTTATAAATTATACAACTCTTCCAATATTTTGTAAAAAATATAACTTTGAAAATGTTTTGCAACTTATTATTTGTTATATATTTGGTCATCTAATCGACACATTTTTAAACTTAAGAATTGTATTGAAATTCTGTTTTCTTGAACTAAACATTAGTTTTAGTTTAAAAGTAAAGCAAATTATTTTCATTTGTATACTCATAAGATTCCTGTTATTATAAGTTAACAAACATTTAAATAATAGTCTATTAAATGGATTTTATTGAATGAATAATAAATGAGTTGCTATTATTTGAAACATTAGTAGAAACAAAATCGTAACTAACCTTTAGTCTAACCCTTCCATTACTTTAATTCAATTAAATCTTTGGAAGCATTTCCTCGCAATCTATTCGATAAAAGTTTCAGTTGAGTTGAGTTTTGTTTTCACTGCAAACTGTTCTTTCGGTCGAAGTTCTGTGCAAATCAGATGATGGATATCAATGAAGGCAATATATTCTTGGCACAGACCAGTCGTTTCGAATGCGGGCACAAGACCTCTACTTTTAAAGATGAATTACTTTGTGTAATACGTCGGCACCAAATTAGTGGGTATTCTCTTTTAAAATCAATGAATCATTTTTTGAAACTTTTCACTCATTTTTCTAATATTTTGATACTATTGGCACAGATATGAGAATGGTCAAGATCATAATTGTGATCCTCTCATTCATACTATTTCTCTATGTTTTTAATGAGTGTTACAATTGGTGTCGATGTCACTGCACGGTCTGCACCACTCCTCGCCGTAACCGTCACTCAGAACCACCGTTCGAACTCAGGGTAACTCACAGTTTGAGTCGAGGTAACAACTCTTAATCCTAAACTTGGAGAATCTTAGTCAGATTTAATCCTTTCCTTATTAGAAGATAATAATTGAACAAGGTAAATATTGTGTTATACGCTTTATTTTTGAAGATAATAGACAACAATCTCTGAGGCATCCGATGTGGGTTTGAACACCTTTTTTGTCCAAACGATTCTATGCAAACATTTACATAAAAAAAGGAAATTCATTTTTAGAATATAAGAAACATTTTTCAGTTGAGAGTCTGTGTGGATAGACTTCGCACAGCATTTAAGTTTCAGTTATTAATGAATTTAATTCAAATGAATGTAAAATTAAAAATAAATAATTGTTTGGATTATAAAATAATTTGAGATCTGTTTCGATACGAATTTAAGGCTTAATAATCAAAATTGTTTTAAATCTCTATCTTTGGCCACAAAATGTCAATTCATTTGATTTAAATGTGAGAACCGGACACACACTCACAAAACACCATTGCTTTCAACTGTCAGTCAATTAAATGAATAAAATTTAGAATAAATATACTCTGAAATTAATTTGTCCGACGATTAGGTAAAAGACAAATGGATTTAAATGTAATTTAATTGAAAACAAAACATTTGGTGAAAATTACAATACTTTTGAGTCAAAGACATTGACTTTTGTTTGTTTTGAAACCAACTGTTTATTCGTTTCACAAATAACTCTAAATTAGAGTTCAATTCTTTACAAATGAATTTCTGGAATAAAGTTTGGCCACAACTGGCCGTCGAGGTTATGGCAAGTTATCAGTTCGTTGAGTCAGATGTGAGTAATACATAAGTACCTTGTACTATTTTTACAATTCGATATAAAAGATGAGGAATCACTTTTTGATGACTGTGTCGTCAGTTAATACATCCATGAGTTGTTGAATCTGTTCTGTAGTCTGAAATGTTTCGGGTAATGTTTTTAATGTGTGGATCACGTGGTCGACGATGTCGTCTAACATTTTAATTTCTTGAGTGGCTTTCCGTTCGTTTTCTTCCCAAACCTTTCGATTTCGGGCGTATTTTGCACTCAATTTAGTAATCATTTCCATCTTTGCGGACAACGAATCTTTTAACCCGGTATAATCCAAACGAAGAGCTTCGAGGCTGTCCTCCACTTCTTGAAGGCTGTCCACCAAAACTGTTCGTTCACTGGCGAGGAATTCGTTGATTTCATTGACTTCTTTCATCTCATTCTCCAATTCTTTGATCTTCTTTTGGAGTTCTGACTGTTTTTTGTCCGATTCTGAGATTAGACTCAAATCTGAATGAATGACAACAATAGAGACAATTACTCATTATTTGGACAAAAGACTCACTTTTTCTGTGATTTAAAATTATTGGCGATCTTTGAGGTAAACGAAGACTTCGGCTTCGGGTTAGGTTTGAGGTCGGACTCATTATAGGCTCAAATCCGGGACTCAATTCTTTATCCTTTGCCCTGCATTTGGCTGAAGAAGCGATGGTGGAAGCCGTGAGTCTTGAGGACGGTTTTTGGCAACTATTTTGCCGATTTATTGGCATTTGGGAATCAATTTGTGGACAATTTCGGAAGACTACAAAACGTACAAATTGTGGATAAAATCAAATGATTTGAGTCTCGAATCGCAACGAAAATGAAGTGAACTGAAAGACAAACGAAGAAAATTTGAAATTAAAATCACATTTAAATAATAAAAAAATAATAAAAAGCGATAATTAATGTATTTTTTGTAAACAAGTGTTGAATAAAAACAATTCATTGAAAGCAATGAATACGTGTTTGCGCTCAAACTCACGATCGACTCATGCGCTCAAAACACTATCCCATCTCTCAGTGATGTTCACTCATTCAAAATCATCTTTCAAATTAATGAGGAATTCTGAGGATCCAGCATATTTTTCAGCCAAATTTCTATAGGGTTCATAGAATTTAATATTGAATTCTGGTGTGCTAGATACTGTGATCTTAGAATATCCTTTCTATTTGCTTGGTCAAGCTAGAAAGTGACAGATGAACTGCATTTTGGGTCTGTTCCCAACTCTGGTCATCACTGAATCAAATGCGTTAAAAGGTTTCGTTTGTGATAATTACAGTTTGAAAGCGATTAACAAAACCATTAAATTACGAATCGCAAGCAATAAAACTTTTAACAAATAAGATACAGGGTGAATGCATTTTCAAAAAGTTGCAGGTCAGCAAAATAATAAAGCTTACTCAAATCGCTAGAACTTATGTTCAAAAATCCTATAGAATTGATTAAAATTAGGAAGTGATTGTTTAATTGTGAAAAAGCAAGGTTTAGGTCATTTAGTTATCTCTTTGATCTCAAATTTAATTAAAACTAAGACTTTCCTCGAATAGTAAACACCTGTCGTCAAAATCCTTGAGTTTATTGCATACATATTCTTATTCTGTATATTCTTTGCAAATAAATCATAAGTTTGACACAATATTTAGTTCATTTTCAATATCCAAATGTATTTCTTATTTTAATTAATTGTTGTTATGTTCGGAGCGGCTTCTAGATAAACATTAGCATTACAACCCTGGTCACACATTAAGTGATCAGACGAATGGGCATTAAATGGAGCCATAGATTGCACTTTGATTTGTTGCCCATAAGATTTAATTCAACAATTTTGACAAAATATTGTCAATTCGTGGAATCACTTGAATTTAAAAATTTATAGTAATGTCTAGAAATTGGATTCAACCAAAACAACTAAAATATGTCGTATGGGTTAAAGAGAAAGTTGTATCTGTTTCTCAAATGTCTATTCAAATACATCATACTAAAAATTGGTATACAAGTTCATTTCAAAAATTATATTCAAATCTAGTAATGGGTTCGAAATTATTAAAAAAAAGTTATATTTTTCATGTAAGACCTCCATGGCAACTTTCTATTTAACACATACGACATATTCGTTGAGTTCAAAGTTTAGTCACAGACTGTTCAATGACTTCAATATTTGGTTTACTTCTTGGAAATTGTATTGAAAGCAGAAACCAAACAAAATTAGAGCTCAAGCTCAATTAGTGCTTAACATTAGCTCATTTCAACTCTCAGTGAAAGTCACCAAATCTCACAAAAAATGCAAATCTTTGCTCTTAATATTGGTCTCACATTTCAATAGATTCTTGCAATTATACTAAAAACATTTGTTTTTTCACTTTGAAACAAACCTATAAATTGGATGAAAACGATTTTTATCTATCATTTGCTGTCAAATACTCTTTGGACTCATTTGATGCAAATTTATTAAATGATATATAAATTGATTCAAAATATGTTTTACTTAATCACCATTTGTTTCGGTACTAATTATTACTGATTTTCATTTCAAGCAATTAATTGATTTTTTAATTTTAAGCAATTAATTTGTGCGTCACTCAGGCATATCACACTCACACTACAGCCATTGAACTGGATAACTCTCATTTGAATGACATCCTTCTGGAAGTCCTGCAAAAATTGGATGAAATTCAACTATTAATAAATAACTTGGAGTCATACCTATTAATTGTAGTACTCTTCATATCTATCATCTCTTTATGTGATCTTAAAAGTTGGTGGCGTTTTCTTCTAAGATTGATAAGCTTAAAGAAGAACCAGCACACTTTGGAAGTGACAACCGTTGAACAAAATCTTATTGATTTGCAAAAGTCTGTTAAAGACGACCAAAAGTTAACGCAATCATTAAAAGAAGACATAAATTTGTTGAAGCAAAAAATTGATTCGCAAAGAGTTGAACTGGATGTTTTAAAAAAGGAGACTCCAGATCAACAAGAATTGATTGATTTACTAAGATTAGAACTCGATCATCTGAAGAATATAGTTATGCCTGGACAACAAGAACTCATAAATTCACAAAAAGAGATAAAACAATT